>JAVHNF010027709.1:0-10938 GCA_034783455.1 Micropsitta finschii | reverse complement strand
GGTCAGGTGTCCTGTCTCTGCTTCCTCCTGGCTTCCCCTCCTCCCTGGCAGAGCATGAGGCTCAGAAAGTCCTTGGTGAGCCTAAACATTGTGACCAGTAAGTATAAACATTGGTGTTATCAGTATAGTCCCCAGGTCGAAAGTCAAAAACATAGTGCTGCACCATCTACTAAGAAGAAGAAAAAAATGACTACTACTGCTGAACCCAGGACATTCTATATGATCATCTCTGTCCTTTCTTGCTCTGGTACAGCTTTTCCATTTCCTTTGATATGTTTCTTCTAAGTAAGAAGATTGGGATTAAATGACCATTATTCTTTCTAGAAGTTCTAAAACTAATGTAAATATTTTTAAACCTTCTAAACACTGCAGATTTTGTGATATGCAAAGTGATTCAGGAAGAACTAAACTTCTGCAGTAAATAATTTTAGAAAAATGGGTTTCTGTTTCTATCTTAACTTTCTCAAAATACTTCAAGGATCAATAGGAAGTAACAGACTTGCAAAAGGCAGGTAGACATTTTATTTCCTTGACTTACAGTTCAGTCACCAACATTTTATAAAAGCAGTATCACAGACATTGATATCATTTATTATATAACCATTGAATCTAGTAATTCAAAGTAATAATTAAGCTTGACAGAAGCATAAATGCAGTGAATATTTTCTGGTTTATCTCATTTACTTGAATGTAGCTTTCAATACACAGTTTCAGTATGCTTACTAAATAAATATGACAGTAATGAATATGAAAATGCAACCAATCACCTTTTTTATGTATTTCAGAAATATTGCTTTCTTTTGTGATGATTAATTTTTATGTTGCTGAATAACTCAGTTATACATTTAGTCAGAAAACAACTCTAATACTATAGCAAACATCAGATCAAAATCATTTACTTCCAATTTCTCCTAGGCAGAGCATATCAGACAGAAAAGTGCATGTAAGTGCAGTCAACATGTACATGTATACTCCACGGAAGTAATGGAAATGTGTTTCTTTTTCCAAATCATTAACTTTCCACATACAAGGCCGCTTTGAAAACATTGCTACACTGATTAAAAAAAAATTCTGAAACGTGAATGAATTTAGAAAAGTAATGTACATCCAAAATCTGTAACTGAAATGAAAGAACCCAAGATTGTTAAGAGGAGTAAAACCAGAAGATGCGTCTGAGAAATGAAGGTACAAATGAGTTCTGGTAGCACTCTCCTACTTGTGCGTAATGGTGGTCATTTTCTCCACAGCATTTTAATCATGTATTATTATTTATGAACAGCCATAGCAGTAGTGTTCTGTCAGACATCTGTATTTTTCACTACTGCAGTCTTTCCCAGACATCTTATAATCATACGTGAAATCAGTTGTGTATGAAAGAAAGCTGTCTGCAGTAAATTTGTTTATTGAAGAGTGGTGGCAAGACTTTTTTTAAGAAAAGTAGGGTGAGAACATAGAAGAGATCAATTCAGTGAAAACCAAAACCAAAATGCCCAAACCACCAGCCAGTGCTAGGCTTGTTGCTTTTAAATGTAAAAATCAAATCCTTTTCAACAAACAGGCTAACAACAATAAAACTTGTTTTTTTCAAGGTACTACCACTGACTTGTTTGACTGACTTGTTCTCCTGCAATAGAAAGTAACCTGCAGTTACACGGACCCAAGAATACATGGCATGTTTATCTTCTATTTGGAAGATTTAGACGCCTTCAGGACTATGTACGGCATCAACCACCTGTATTTCTTCTCTCAGCCCATTCTTAAGAACAAAATAAGTTACAAGGTGTTATATCAAAACACTTTGAAATTCTTTTTTGCCCTCTATCAGTTTTCTAATACCGTTCTGAATCTTTCCACAGTTTCATTGTAATAAAGTTCAGTTTTACACAGTTCTATATAATTCTACATAATTCCTTAAAAAGTAATTTTACTTGGCCTGTTTTTTTCTTGAGTTTGTCATTCCACAGGAAATACAGATGACCTCAGTAGAAACAGGATTCAACCTCTCAGTCTTACTTTTATTTTGAGTGTTACATAAACTAATATGGACTAAAGCACTAGGCAAGGTGAGTAAACTATTACTTTTTCACTGTTTTTTCACTGATGCAGAATAAAATATACTTACAATGCTCAAGGAATTAATTTCTTTAGCATGTCTGTAAAGCTCTGTAAGGATGGATATTCAATGATTTTTTTTTTTCCCTGTTCCTGTGGTTAATTATGGTCAGTGTAGTAATTTTAATTTCCTAGTATTTAATCTAAATTATATTTGGGAAAAAATAAGCCAATTAACTTTTTGTTGTACCTCAAGTAAATTGTTCATGCTGTAGCATTTATACTGGGGTATGACAAAAAGATCTTTATACTAAGATTAAGCAGTATTAAAAACATTATGTCAATTGTTTACATAGAACAAAATTTTTTAAGCCGTAATATTTTAAAGAAGCTGCAATACAATAAAAATATAAATAAAATTAGTATTCAAAAGATTACAGACCTTTCAGAAATATTTTTACCAACACTATTCGCAGCCTATAGACTTGGAGATGAAGTTCTGTGGAGCATCGCCAAGATGATGCTTTTAATTCTAGAACTGAAACATGTCTACAGTGGGATGTACAGGATTATAGAATCAAATATCAAAATTCATTAATTTCAATTATATATTTTACACTTAATCTATACCTTATAGAATAATAAAATCATAGAATCATAGGCTGGAAAAGACCTTTAAGTTCTTGAGTCCAACTGCAAGCCTAACACTGCCAGGCCCTCCATTAAATCATATCCCTTAGTCCCTTTCAAATACCTCCAGGGATGGTGACTCAACCACTTCCTTGGCAAGCCTTTTCCAGTGCCTGAAAGCCACTTTCAGTGAAGATATTTTTCCTATTACCCAATCTAAGCCTCTTCTGAAACAATCTGAGGCCATTTCCTCTTGTCCTATCACTTGTTACTTGGGAGAACCCACTTTTGCCCACCTTACTAAAACCTCCTTTCAGATAGCTGTAGAAAGAGGTAAGGTCTACCCTGAGCCACCTTGTCAGAAAGTCACATCTCATTTGAGAAGAACTAAAATAGAGAAGGAACTAAAATACAAAATAAAAAGAAGTATAAGAAAATGAACAAAAAGTATGATAAAAGTATTAGTAATTTCTTGTTTGACAGTTTGACAGTAAGCAATTTAGTTGAGAACAAACATAAAAATTAATTAAAGAATTGGGTAAAAATGAACTTATTTCTCATATATCTCATTTCAGCACCTGAACCTGAAAACAGGCTTTTTAAATTTTTTTGAATATGTGCTTTTAATTTTTTGAGGTTTGCTTTTGCTTTTCTTAGACATTTTATTTTTTACGAAGTTATAACCTGCCTCTCACCAATTTATAACCTACCACTACTGTATCATTGCCATCCATTTGCTTTTATTGAACACTCACGTAAGACTGAGGACTTTGAACTGCTACAGAAAATGGCTCAAAGGATTATATATGAAAGAGAGACCAAGTTTGATGCAACAAAATAGGAGAGAAATGCTCATCACTTAAAGATAGATTGCACTAGAGCAATTGAAATATGGATGACAGATCATCTGTACAGAAAAGATGCTTCACTGCCCCCCTTACCAGTAGCCAAAAATCCTTTTCATTTTTTTTTTTTTTGAACTGGGTCAGCACTTTGTCTGTGTCCTCAGAAATTAGTCTGAGAAGGTGTCAGAAGGCAACAATCCAAAACCACGCTCCATCTATCGTGCCCTGAAAGACTTATTACAGATGAAGCCCAACAACTTTGTAGGGATGGTCCATGGACTAAAGAATGGTATTCTGTGTGTGTGTGTGTGTGTGTATCTCAAGAGAGAAACCAGGACACAAGGCATTTGCGTTTTCGTACTCCAGATGATATTAAGTGGGCAATGCATGCTATTTCTGTCTTGGGTTATGTTTTGCCCTTTCCTTCCCCCTATCCTTTATTAAACATACCTATCTTTGAAATGGAATATACATAATTTTTAAAATTACGTACTGCAAACTTACATTGGGATAGCAGTAGAATAATCTTCAACAAATGAGATATATTTATTCTTTCTGTAACACAAAAATATGCTTCTCCATAGAGAGCTCTTCTATTGCTGGAGCATATGATCTGGCTGTCAGGATGCTTGGGCAGGATATATAGCATTCCTGTTCTGGAAGGACTGAATGCTAACATTGTGTTTTCTCTTCTGATACTGATCATGCATCTAATGATAGCTGTAGACATCTCCTTGCTCCAGGGAGGTAATGTCCTGCAAGCACTCCACTCCCACCCAGGACACTCCTGGTTCACCTCTGACTTCAGTTTAGAAGAAGAAAAACAGATTACAGAGAATTTAATCTCTGAATCTACAATGTTTCAACTGTCTACTAATACAAATTACATCATTTTCTTTAAAATGCTACACTAAAGATCCTTCCTGTTATTGGAGGATAGAGAGAAGGTGGAGACAGATTCAGAGGTACTCACCAAAAGGATGAGGGGAAAAACCAGTTTTGACATAGGTTCTGGTTAGACAGTAGGGAAATAAAGAAAACAAAACACAATGAGAATGGTCAAACACAGGCTTTGCAGCAAGGCTGTGGAAGCCATGGCCTTAGGGATATTAAGAATTTGATTATTCAAGGACAACCTGACCTAAATTATTCCAGCTTCAGCAGGTGGATTGGACAAGATGACCCTTTGCATTTTTTTTTTAATAACAGAGTTTATTCTCTGAATCTACTTAACAGTGGTCATTGTCAGAGCATCTAAATGTAAAAAATATGCAAGTAAATGGTAAGATGCAAATTTTATACGTTTATACTTATAATTTAAACATCAGATAGTCCAGAGAAGTAATAATAAAATACAAGTTATTTCATATTCAAAGAGACCTTTTGACAAAAGTATTTTTTCAGTCAATAGAACTTTGGTCTTTATTTCACAGTCCCACATACGGGACATAGACCTCAATTTCTCCTAAGTGCAAGTTCTCAAAAGTAATTTAAATCAGCCTAAAACTAACTCGTTTAACAATATACATTGTGTTAAGAAAGTCTTCGTCTCTGCTAAAATAATTACACATTTTATCCCAGTAACGGAAACTACCTGGGCTGATAAATTCATGGTGTAGCTAATAGTAGGTCTGAAAGTCTTAAGATCCAAGTCTCTACTTCATCTTGGTTTTTGAGGTCATCCATACAGAAAATTTGCTTCCAAGTCCTGGTAACTTTGGAAAGCCTTAGACTATATGAAATAGAAAAGTCTGCTTTGCTTAAAGCAATTATTCTTAAGATCTTATAGTGACTATGCTGACAAATATTTGAAGGTCATAAAGGGAAAGAAAGGAGTAAGATTTCATCTACATATTTAGAGAATTACTCTTTGTTTCTTTGTAGGGAAGAGAAATACAGAAATTATATTAGAAGAAGAAAATAACTGGTCTATTTATGAAAGTTCAGTTGCTTGAAATTTAATTAGGAAAGACATCATAAAATCAATATATTCACTTTCGGGAGATGCATTTTTTTTTGTCAGCGACTGTTATTTCTAAGTGTTCAAGTAACACCTAATGTAATATTAAGTCTCTTAGTACATGAAGAAATTACATATTTCCTTTAGGAGTGAGAGATTACCCTGTGGAAAATGTAATAGACTTCAAAAGTGCAAAGTCCTTCACCTAGGTTGGGGCAACCCCCACTGTCAATACAGGCTGGGAGATGAAGGGATTGAGAGCAGCCCTGCAAGACTTTGCGGCACTGGTGGAAAAAAGGCTAGACACAAGCTGAAAAAAAAAAAGCATGACCAACAATACAAAACAGGTGATTTTGGCCGTCTACTCCCCTTTTTTGAGACTCCACCTGGAGTCCAGCTCTGGAGCCCTCAGTACAGGGAAGACATGGACTTCTTGAGGCAGGTCCAGAGGAAAGCCAAAAAATGGTCAGAGGGCTGGACCACCTTTTCTATGAAGAAAGCCTGAGAGAGCTGGGGTTGTCCAGCCTGGAGAAGGCTCCAGGAAGACCTTATTGTGGCCTTTCAACACTTAAAGATGTTATAAGATGGGGACAGGCTTTTTAGCAAGGTCTGTTGTGAGAGGACATGGGGTAATGATTTTAAACTAAAGGAAGTTATATTCAGATAGATGTAAGGAAGAATTTTTTTACAATGAAGTTGGTGAAAAAGCAGAAGATGTTGCCTAGAGAGATTGTGGGTCCCTCATCCCTGGAAGAATTTGAGGTCAGGTTGGATAAGGCTTTCAGCATGTGACCCTGTGCTCCCCTTTCCACTCCAACCTAACCTTTATTTCTCTTTACACAGAGTGAATCCTAGTCCCATATTCTGAGAAGAATGTGCTTGTGACAACTGGCATAATTGGGAAACCACTGCCCTAGGAATTCCCAAAGATGTGATTCAAGGTCAGCCTAGTGGCATTATCCTGAGTCTGACTGAAGCATTCCAGAAACATTAACATTCCAGATTGACAGTGAAAGGAAGGTGGCATTTCAACTACTTCTGGCATCCGTACACAGAAAGGGAGACAACAGCTTTTTCTCTCTTACGAAGGAATTGCAGGGCATGAAGCAAAAAAACAAGTGAAGCCCGGAAGGCAATTGGGCCCCCTATCCAGAAGGCCTGTGAGTGGATAAGTGATGATGACCCATGCATTTTAATTCCAAGTGGTCCTCAAGGATAACTTGTGTGAAGCTTTACTAGATGCAGGAGCACAAGTTTCAATACTAACACAAGCAGATACCAAGAAGCTGGGCATATAATACAGACAGCAAAAAGTTAAAGATCACAGGTGTGAACAGAGGCATTATTGTGTGTCAAACTGCCAAGGTCAATTTATGGCTCTCGAGTACGAAGTACATGTTCAATATTCACTTTGAATTAAAGATCACAAAATATTTTAGGTGTTGTGTTTTAAACAGACGAGCTGGCACCTGCCAAATGGCAGTATCTGGTCCTTCAACTCAAAGACCTATTGCAACCCTGACTGAAATGAGGAGGCTGCAGTGCAAGAGCTCCACGAAGTCCCTGACTCCCTGATTCAGAAATTACCAGCATACCACAATGCCTGATTTATGCTGAGGCAACAAATGGAATTTATGAAGCTGATTTGGAGAAATGACAAATTATCTCCAGAACCTACTCCCCATATAACTCACCTGTATGGCCAGCTGGTAAACTAGACAGGAAGTGATATTTAACAATTGCTTATTGGTATCCAAATGCTAATACACCCCTGCTAACAGCTGCAGTAACAAAGGTTGTAGACTTAACAGCTACTTTGCAAGCAGCTGCACACCTATGGGTGTTATCATTAGATGTAAATGGTATCTTCTTTATTGTTCCCTTAAGCGAGCAGGATAAAGAGAATTTTGCTTTCACTTGGGAGAGAATACAGTATACCTTTGACAAGCTCCCACAGGGGTATAAACATTCACTTACATTTGCTCATGCTGCACTTGCTGAACTTTTACAGTCTCACTGGTCCAAGACCTGAAACCATACCAATATATAAATGATATTCCAGTTGGAGGAACTTCCCCTGAGAAGGTGGTGAAAGCATCAGCATCAGCATGGCAAGCACTAAATGAAACAGGAATTGAGATTCGACCTGGAAAATGTCAGGGAACAAGTAAAGAAGTAAAATTCATAGGTACTTGGTGGATGGTAGTGCAGTGATTCCTCCAAATACCTTAACAAAAATACAAAGAGCTACAAATGCCCCAAGCAGGGAAGGACTTACAACAGTGAATGGTAACTTTAGCATTATTATAGCCAAATGGGTTTTCTCTTGAACACAGCACTTACTGTAATCCACTCCAATAGTACAAAAAGACCGTTATTGTTTAGCTCAACTGCATTTGAACAAACAGAACAATGATACTCTTGAGTGGGAAGAGTGATTTTTATCTTTAGTTCAAGCAGTTAAACAAGTTGAGAAAATACATCAGGAACAACCTTTGCAAACTAGAGGAGCATTTAATTTACTAGAAGCAATCCTAAAGGATTCTGCTCCCCCATAAGGATTTGCACAAAACTCCACTATCAGAAAATGGTATGCCTACCTAAAAGAAGTTGACCTTTACTAAACTTAGCAGTATCAATCATGATTCTATGTCAGCTTAAGGAAGAACTACTTTTGAACTTAAGGGGCAGGGTTTTGTCTGCCTGCAACATCATGAAATATTAGAAAGGCTATCTAATTATGGCCATCTACTGCTTACAATATCTCGTACAACAATTTGATTTCAATTTCTTAATATCACTTCCTTAAAAATCTACAATTTGTTCTCTTAATATTCTATGGACAGGTAGAAAATGCTGGCAAAAATGAGTAGCTTAAGGAAGAGCTACTTTTGAATTTAAAGGTAAGGGTTTTGTCTGCCTGCAACATCAGAAAATGCTAGAGCTCATATCTTTTGTATATTCCAGCATTATGGGTATCCTAGTTAATGTTAGCTACTCTGTTAAGATTGTCTTTGCTGGCAGTATGACAGTAGGATATAATTCCATTTGCAGAACAGGTTTATTCAGAATAGTATTTACTGCAGGTGGAGTGGTAAGCTGTAAGTGTTACCAACTGATGAAAATTATGAGACCCCCTTTCTCATATCTGAAATGCCTAAACAGAGAATTAGATTGCAAGTCACTGTTAATAAACCAGCAGGATTATGAACCAATTAGGGAGCTCATGAGAAAAGCTAGGGAATTACTACTTTTCACAAATTTCAAAATCTTCAATCTCATAGCTGGAATGGTGTTCTCAAAGTGGGTATTTTGCAGCTATCAATCTGCTGCTTTCTTCCTCAATTATTATCAAAGTCTAATTAAATTCAAAAAGTAATACCGAGTACTGTGCAAATCTTCAGTTAGTCTAACAGCCTCTCATTCAATTAAAAGGATGGGTTGCTAGATTCACACTTAGTGATTGACAGACGTGTACTAGAGATCATGCAGTCTTTCTGGATCAAAGGAGATAATAATAAAACTGTACAGAATATTTTTCCTTTGTCTGAATGGCACTTGCAGAATACTACTTGCAGAAATAAGATGAGCAATAAAGGAGATATGTAAAACAATTAATGTATTGAAATATAACTGAATATGCAAAGAAAGGTAGTCAATCATATGTGAGACCAGTTATGAAATTTATGAATTGACAACAAAATCTATGTTCTGATTATTACTGAGAAGGTAAGATCCATTCACTGCAATAAAAAGTTTAGAAAGAAATTATTTAGATAAGCTTTTGAAATTTAGTGGTCTCTAATGCAAGGTAAAAAAAAATTAAAGGCTAGAACTCTTTGAGTATCAAAGAGAACAATAAACAAGCAATCAAACAAACAAATAAATATAAATAAAAGAAAAGAGAGATGGCATTACACAGCATTTTCCAGACAAAACGATATAGACCCACCTACTGTCACAGTTCCTTGACTGTATCTACCAGAATTTTTTTTTCCTAGCCAAAAATGTTGTATTTGGAATTATCTCAGAATAAGACATTTCCATCCATGGCTATGCCACAGAACTTGTATTGATAAGTTATTTTTGACGTTCAGAATGGGAATTCAGTCTATATTGGAAGGTGATGCCATTTGACCAACTTCAAATGTTCCTCCTGTAAGAGGTAAGTTACAATCTTATTGTGGGGAAGGAAGCTGTTGGTCTTTCTTTAACTAACATCAGTGGCATAGTTGCTGATATACTGACAGAGTGTTGTGGCCACAGGATAAACCCTAATCAAACTGGTTTCAAAGATGGTGCAACTCAGTGTTGAGCGATCATGGATGTGAACAAGGGAAAGGGTCATCAGAGCTAAAACTGGATCTGAATTCATGCTCTGAGAAAGCACAATTCAAGCTCCAAGGCCAAGTGGTTGTAGAAAAGAACTGAAGTTGGAACAGGGAAAGATCCAGGAATCTGTCACCTGAGATTATAAATATATTTGTATTTCCAACTGAAAAATATTTAGAATCCTGTAAAAAGCTTCATCAGGATACAGAAAATTTACATCAGATCCAAAACCTGTCCTCAAGATTATAATCTATTGCAGTAGATGCTATAGCTGGCAACATGAACAATGCAAGGAGGAGAATGAATTATAGGAAATGTAAGAGTTGCTAATTATCCACAGAATTATTATATGAGTAATGAGGGGTTTTTTCACTTAGTCAACTGGGAAATTTAGTATTTTAGACAGCGCAACAGATAACTTTCCAGAAAATGGCACATGTCCAAGTTTACTGTACATGGCACTTCCTGGTAACAGATATTTTGTGAGAGTTTTCATCCTATGAGAACAAGTACAAACCTGAGCAATACTGAAAAGTGAACTGCCATTGAAAATATTACCTACAGAACTTGAGAAATATGGAAGGAGATCAAAACTTCTGGATTAGCAAGAACACAAACCCTTTACCTCTTCTATTTGACCAAAGCCGTGAGCAACAAGTAACGAGTCTGCCTCTCCAAATTGACTGCATAACTGAGTAATTAATACTAACATTTGCTGTATCAATTATTGCTAGATAATTCTCAGTCTGATGAAGTCAAGAAACTTTGTGTAAGGTATTGCCATTCTTCCCATACCTCTGAGACATCATTTCTTATTGCTTTTGTATAAGTTCATTTATTTCTATTAGGTTTACAGGTATAATGGCTCTTCTGTCATATTTTCAATTCACATAGCTGTTATTATATATCAATAGGGATGCATATGTGAGACAGTTGTCATTCTAGAATTGACAATAACAACAGTTCAGTACTACAGGTAGATCTACAGATTTCTTTCTTGCTAAAAAACATTAAACAGTTTTTACATCAGAGATCCAGGCTTCTTATTTAAATTTGGATTCCTTGGTTGTTTACAGGGACCATAATTATAGAATCATAGAATAGTTAGGGCTGGAAAGG
>JAVHNF010027706.1:6173-17807 GCA_034783455.1 Micropsitta finschii | reverse complement strand
ACTTGAAACACACATGTTCTGCTCACTTTTCTGCTGTTCAGCACAGTGCCTTTTGAGAGTTTCTGTTCATTTGGTGTCAGATCAGAGCAATTCTGGCAACGGTTCCAACGGCACAGAGCGCTCCAGCAACAGCTGATTCAAACACTCCAAAAGCCACAGGGCATCCCAGCCTCCACCCAAAGGACTTCAACTGCCCTTCTGCAGCAGCAACTGCTGCAAAGGTCAAGCATATAACGGAGGCAGCACAGTTTTGCCTCTCCTCTCGACCTGAATATCAAGGCTGAGAGATTAACAGCCAGAGAACCCACAACAAACACTCCCAGAGAGCTGGAGGATGCAGTTTGCTGCTTGAGCTGCATCCCGGAGAGGCTCTTGGCAGCATGGGGATGTGTCACCCTGCAAGAGGAGAGCTCATCCCACTTGCTGAGTGACCGGTTCATGGAACAGAATTTGGTCTCTGCTATAACTCATCTTGCCTGCTCAGTCCCTCTACAGCAGCTGTAATGCTGCTTCCTGTAGGCTGAGCACATTACACCAAGAAGTGTGGGAAGGCCTACATTCAACAAGGAGAACCCAAACGTGCACGGCAGAACTGACCACGGTTGACCTGATGACCAGCCACCAGGACTGAGGGAAGGAAACACCACACCACAAGCAGCTGATCACTCACCAGCAGGCTCTTAAAACACAACTACCCAGGGCTCAGCACTCCAAAGCTGCTATGGAAGAGGCTGACCTGCCCAGCCACCAGCATGAGTGCTGCTGAAGGAGGTGTGCCTTCAGCCTCCGGGTGACTGGGCTGGAAGGAGAGGAGCAGGCATGATTCAGTCTTCCAAGAGGTAAATGATGGAGGACAGTAATCAGTTAATCTCTGCTTCCAGCCCAGGTAAGATTAAAAACTCCCCGAATCAGCTTTGTCTGCAGCAAATGAAGATTTAGATCTGATATTAGCAAATGTTCAAAGACGGAGCCATTAGGCTTTGGGACTAGGTTGAGGAGGGTGTTAATTCTCCTTCATTAGTTTTGTACAGGGCAGAGAAACACCCTGCAGGGACAGGCTGGGCCCAGCAGATTCAGCTTCTGGGAATAGGATCACACCATCCGCTTCCAGATTTGCCTCTCAAGGACTCCCAGGGCCGAGATGAGGGTTAAGGCCAGCACAGGGAATGCTGTGAGGGGCAGACAGAAAACAAAACGCAGCCCTGCAGCCATCTCTCGCCCTACAAACAGGCAGCCACACCTCGCAGTGTGTCTGCAGCACGTCAGGGTTCTAAGACACTGCAACCTGCACGCATGCTTTGTTTTCAAGGCAGCATTTCAAAAAGCTTCATCGTTCATTTAAGGTGAAGCAGATGCTGCTCCTCTGGTCTCTTTCAAAGGGCTTATCTATGGGCTGGATTTCATTAAGTGTCTTGTTCTGCATTTAATAAGCTTGCAAGTCTAGACACTTTGGTTTTCTCTCTATCACCCCTTTGGTGTACCAGCAGGTAGAGACAACAGAGGTTAAGAGGGAAATATTTAGCTAGCAGATTGAGATGCTATCAAGACGATTGCATCATTCCACTCTGACTCACTGCAGTTTCATACCCAGAGACTTTTTCACTTACCCTTTTGAAAGAAAGAGGCTGCTACCTGCTGCAGTCAGGTAGAGGATGTCTCTGGGAGGTTTCAAGGCACAGACTTTGCGATATTAATAGAAAACCCCTGTTGAACTAATGACCGAACAAGGAAGAAGAACATCCAGAGACGCTGTGCGGTGGCGTCTCCTTCTACTACCAGACAACGATGATGCTGTACGAGCAGAACAATATCAGCAGCCCAGTCCACCTGACTCATCAGGTATTGCCATGTGCAAGCGGGTGCCACCTCATCCCCCCGCCAACGAGGACAACCCAGGCAGGAGCCTGATGCTCTGCTCCTCCTTCGGGGGGATGCCAGGGTGCTGGGGCTGCGGTGACCAGGGACACCAAGGGAACTGCCACAGCCAAGAACAGAGCAGCGAAACCAAGAGATGCTGCTCTGACCTCAGACGGGTGCAAGCCCTATGGAGACCCAGTCTGACCGGACACTACTGTGGATCAGAGGACAATACTGGGACCAGGCATTTGCTTATCAGTCAGCAGTAAATGCCAGTCAAAGGATGGGAACTCAGCAGAGACTTAGTTCATTTTCCTTCTGACCCTGCATCACACTTGAACCCTTGGCCTCCTCACAAAACCAGCTCTGTGCTTAATCTGCTGCTCTGCTGAGCCCCAAAGGCTATGTGAGATGGATACAAATCCTGCTGGTTCATAACATGCTGGGAAAGATCAGCATTTTTGTGGATCGGGGCTGTCAGATGTGCACGTTACAATTACACACACTGCAGGGATGTACCAACAAAACTCACGGCGAGCTTATATTAAGAGCAAAACGGGTTTCCAAGAGATTAATCAGAAGGAAAGATCTTTGGGAAACAAAGAGCCATAATCAGCAAATACTTCTCTCTCACGGGATTGCAAAACAAGGCAGGCTCTGCCCTCCGAGCCACGAGTCATGAACTTTCCCAGTGAAAGAGGAGGCAGAGCAGAACGACTGCAGAGGCAACAACAGGATAAGGGCTTTCTTACATCTGAACCCGAGGAAAAGCAAGTTCAAGGCCTCCGCACTTACCATCGAACTTCTTGTAGCGAGAGCTGAACATGGTTTGTAGCTGATTGCTAAGCTCTACAACGGCGTTCCTGAAGTCGTGCTTACTCTGCTGGCTGTACTTCTCCTCCATCTCTTGGGAGCAGCACGTGTAGCCTTGTGAGCAAACTTTCAAATGGTCACCTGAAAAGCAGGGATGAAAATACCCCGGATTAGAAGGATTCCCTATGCAAAGAGGTCAGCTTGTGAGGCAGGGGGAGCGAGGACCCACAGCACCATCCCCTTCCAAGGAGACCTCCCCTCACTGCGAGCATATCAAAACCTGGTTCTGTAGAGGAACTTCTATAGCAACACAGGTAAATACGACCTGGTCTTTCTGCAAGAGCATTAAAAAGTGGCCTCCTATTTATTCAGTTAATAAATGGAATAAACACATCTCACACAGTGTAATTTGAAGATCCAGCAAATTGACCTATTCTTCGATATCCTCCATGAAATTTTTCCTGAGTATTTTAATTACTTCCAATTCACTCAGCTCGCACACAACAAAATATCAATGTGTCCTTTTTGTACAGATAAATCCTTTTTAATTCACCTCCAATTACCACAGGAGAAGTCATCTCTCAGAAGCACAGTTATCACCGATACTAAAACACACTTGGGTTATGCTACAGCTCATTAAAAAGCATTATCTTTCACAGCTCCCAATTTGACAGTTTTCTGTCATCATCCCGGGTGAAACCAGGGGGTTGGGTTTGATAAATTCAAAGTATGATTCTCTCCTAAGAGTTATCTGGCCCAAGACAGCTTGGTCAGAGCCATCACCAAGTGCTTCTGTTACCTACCAGAGCCCCATTTCAAACTTTCACAGGCAATCTGGACGCAGGATCTGGCCCCACATAATTTGCTTTTAAAGCATCTTGCTGCAGTGTGGGATGAAGCTGCTTCTAGCACCACCAACAAAATGCTGCTGTCGAGTCTGGTGGGCCAAGATCAACTCTTCCCATTGCAGTCCTCAGCTCCAGCTTCTCTGGCAGGTCCCACAAAGCAGCAGCACCACTGTGGGCTGCCACTAAACTGGTTCAATCTTGGGCAAACTGTGCAAATCTTTGTCAACTCTGAAGATCCGATCCAAACAAGCAGTTAACATGAGAAACTCATCCTTCCAAGTCAGATGGTGTTTTAAAAGACACAGCCTACATGTAAGCTGCTGCCTTCTCTCCCATTTCACACCCCGCTGCCAAACCTTATTCTCCATCCCGAGGGAGCAGATGGAGGAGCAAAGGCTCTTCCCTACCTGCTCACACCCTGAAAGCCACCAACAACCACCACAGTTCAGGGACTCATGGCAAAGGCAAAGCAAACCAGCTCTTCTCAACAGAGCTGTGAACTGTGCGCTTACTAAAGAGCATTGAAAGTGGGTTTAGAGAAACAAAAGCAGGTTTTGCACGGTGCAAATCAAAGCCTACCCATGCTTAACAGTTGCTTCTCTGCCTGCCTTGTGCCAGACCTCATACCAATATCACTCACCCAGCTATTGAACCTCCGCATCACTTTGCACCACTTTCCAGCCCAGAAATATTGGTCTCGCTCCTTTTGAACACTTAAGAACCATTTTAAAATAAGCTATCCATACTGTTATATCTATAAATATATCTATATATAGAATACCTAAGAACCTCTCCTCCTAAATCTATTTTCCTCTTGTGCTATGGGGTTTGTTTGTTTTCCCTGGTGTTACAGAGACCTTGACCAACAGATAATTCTGCCACAGCTGATTTATTGCACAAGACCATCCCGCTGCTCTTGAGTTACAGAAAGCTCAGGGTCTGTTACAGGAAGCAGCACCACTTGGGCACGGCCTTCAGAAAACACAGAAAAAGCTCACAATCTCCTTACGGATACGTTTTCCCTCCATGGATACTATTTCTTTCCACCTCAGAGGAGCACCTCCAGCAGCAAATGCATTAAGCGGAGCA
The DNA here is from genome assembly GCA_034783455.1 of Micropsitta finschii. Taxonomy (NCBI): domain Eukaryota; kingdom Metazoa; phylum Chordata; class Aves; order Psittaciformes; family Psittacidae; genus Micropsitta; species Micropsitta finschii. The sequence continues at coordinate 13,200 of JAVHNF010027706.1, read as the reverse complement.
GCATCGAGGGATGTGGCTCCATTGAGCTTGACAAGGCATTAAGAGAGGAAGAGGCAGATTTTCAGAGCCTGACCACCAAATCCATCCTGGAATGCACCTGGAATGAGCCTGCCTTACTACCAAGCATTACAAAAGGAAAATGCCCAAGCACCACAGCTTTATTTCAATACAGGACTACGGCTCTTTGACACAATGGGAAACGAAGAGCAGCGGAGTCATAACTTCAGCTAGAGAGGCAGCTACTTTTCAGGTGTCAAAATAATTCCGTTTCAAAACTCTTGTAATGGTTTGGAGTTGATTTTTTCCTGTATTTCTTATGGGGGGAGTATGCTGGAAATACCTTTCACAGATTCAGTCCTATTTCCGTGCCTTTGACAGCTAAACTCACATACTGCCCATTCTTTTGTTTTGGAGGGGTAAGCCTCTACCCTACTTGGCAAATTCAAACCTACTGATAGCAGGTTACACTCGTTACACAGGCAACTTCTCAAGTTCTTCACAGATGCCCTGAGCTCCCTAAAACAATTGTTTTTAACAACTACTCCATTTATTTATGGTGAAAAATACCAAAGCCCAATGTACTTCACAAACACAAAGAACAGTTTTATATCTATTTATACCATTAAAGTTACCAGGCACCTAATGTTACAAACTAAATCCTTTCTCTTTGATCCCCCTCCTCCCTGATTCGCATGGTGCCTCCGCAGGACACACATGCAAAGCCAAGCCAGGAGAGCACTACTGACAGTAAATCAAGCTTGCACAGATCCCATTTGGTTGATCATTAAGAAATTATGCTCCAAAATGCAACTCAGACATTCAAAAATGAATGACCAAGCAATCTAATTATGGAAGATATTTCTCAGTCATGTCAGCACTATGTGGTCTTGGCTCGGGATCAAGAATTAGCTCTGTCTGGAGCCCAGGAGCTCTGGCTACGCAGTGCTAATCATAGAAGATGCACTGTGTTACCCGGTGTTAAAAACCAGAACATTTAGGGTTGTGGGCTGCTTTTCTTGCAGTTTTCTTACGCCATAGTGGGAGACATCAATGGGAAGTCACTCAAAGACACTGGGGGCTCCAGTTCTCCCAACAGGAACGGTTGTCCTTAGCACCTCCACATCTCTGAGAATATATCCTCACCTTAGCAAAGCAACAGGCACTGACACAGCTTGTGAGAGGTCACGCCTAGCCTTTGTTTTACATCAGTTAACAGAGCTGATCCGGTCAGCATCCATCCACAGGGCTTATCCCATGCCCGAGTTAGCAGGGAGAGCAACGCAACATCCCATCACCTTCCCGGGTGATGGATCCATCACATGCCCCTCCGGCAAGCAGCTGTGGTGTTGGGAACTGTTCATGCCTGCAAGGACAGATCCCAAAGCACGGTGTCAAGCAGCTTCAAACCACAAAGTGCTACAACCACGGTGTGCAGGGGAATGAAAACCACGAAGCAGGCACTGCTAATGGTCCACGTGAGCACGGACCAGTCACACACAGCAAACACTGATCCAGAGCCAAGACCAAAGACAACATCCTTTGTCTTTCCAGTCAACTCCTCTATGGAAAGGGAGTGAAAACCAGATTATTTAGTTCCACTGAAACAGAGACCTAATGCGTACGTACATTGTAAAGAGCCCTCCTGGTGCACGCTCACTGTCAAGGACACATTCGGCAACAATTATTTCCCCAGTTAAACCTCCTCAAACAATGCCCATAGAAGGCAACTCTTCATCTATTGTAGAGTGTTAAAGACTCAGCTTCTGTAATTTATCACCATGTGAGGCACAGCAAAAACACAACCCTGCCACAGCTTCCTTTCAAGTTAGGCTTCTTATTGAACTGTTTGGCAGGGTGTGCAATCATCACATCAGGGGCTGCATGGCAAAAAGAGCTTAAGTAGCAGAGAACGACTCCAAGTATCCACCACATATGCATACCATGGCTGCAGCTTGCCGTGGATTTGCAGATCGTTCCCATGGCCTGTTGCAGCAAGCCTTTTCCTCTTATTTGACGCTACAGATGAATACAGGGAGAAAAAGGAGGGACCAAACTTACGGAAGAAGCTTGGCCAGTTAACAGCGCACCTCTGGGGAACGGAGGTGGTGGTTTAAAGACAGAAGTGCAATGGTACACAGTGCTGCCATCGGCACATCCAAGGAAACGTGGCCAGAAAGGTAATCTTGCAAACTTATGATTTAAGCCATTACAGAAGCACCGCTTTTAGCAGGCACCAGGCACACAGAGTTTCTTCCAAATCAAGTGGCTATTTTGCAGTGTGTCGGAAAAGAAGTTCTCATCGAGAAAGCAAGCGTGCACTGCAAACTCGGGGGCTCGATGGTCCCGAAAAGCAGTTCTCTTCACCCATTTCCCAAGACCTTTTCAGATGTTGTTTCTGGATGTCTAATGTGGCTTCCCAGCCTGCTTTGGCCAAGTTCATATTTTAGGGTATATACCTATATAAATACCTATATATATACCTATATATATACCTATATATATATCTAGCTACAAAACTAGCAGGAGTTCTTTACTAGGAGGCAGGGGTTAGACTCCTTTACACAGTCTAGCCCTTCACTGCAGCTTGGTAACCAAGCCAAAAGTAGTTCATCATCCGAGATGTCAGTGCTGGACTTGGCTCCCATGTGAGTTAACAGCCTGGGTAAGCTGGGCTGATGGAGGAGCAGGAGGTGAACACTGCTGGGGGACCAGTGCCACCATTTCAGCCTTGTGCTCTGCCTCTTCCCTATGGCACACACGGGCTTGTGTCATCTTTAAAAGAGTTTTATGACTTCCTCTGAACCAACTACTAAAGGAATCCTGGACTGTAATGCTGGGCTCTAATCCAATTTCACACTAGACTTGCCTTCTAATTATCACAGAATATTAGGCTTCCACCCATCATATATAATTGACATGCTACCGAGGCTTTACAAAACCCCCAACAAAGATGACAAGAAACACTAGCATCACCCCTGAGCACAGCTCCGCTGCTCCGGCCCCACATTAAAAAGGGATGAGAAGAAGAAGAAAGGGAAGCGTGAGCTTGTGATTGACTCCAGCAGAGTCATCGAGACAGACAAGGCTGCTGAACCATCCACCCAATCCGATCACCTTTAATTACACCCAAAATACCAAAACCAGCTCGGTTTTCCTGGCTATGAAATGACCCAGGGATGCTCAGCATCTCTGGGAATGGACTGTGAGCTCGGTGCTGCTGTAACCCTACAGATGATCAGCACAAACAGAACAGCCCCTGTCCCCCAGGTAAGGCTGGGTCACCCTAACCACCGCTTATGCTGCTTGTAGAAGAGAAGCATACCTGCTAATGAAGAGCACTATAAAAACGCAGATAGCCAGTGTCTCGGCATATACATCTTTCCATATGAACTGATACTGAGCTGCAAAAGACAAAGGGAGAAAAATAACCCAGCTCTGGTGTACACCGCACATCCAAAGCGACCCTACTGCATCCTCCCCGGCTGTCGCACATGCATGCTGCCTGTAAAACAGGACTAAGGTGCTGCTAACGGAGGTGATGCACCCACCAAGAGCAGAGTGGGAAGTTTCTAAGCAAGCAAGCATCATGCAAATGATGCAGTGTTGCTGGTATCCTGTGGCCAGAGCAGGTCAAACCAGGCTGGGACATTCGGAGCTGTATCTTCCTCAACGGTGCCATTTCCAGCCCAAAGCACTGTTTCTACGCCATGTTTCCAGAAGAATTGCTTTGTGCAGCATCCTCCCTACATCCATCCCCATCAGACACAAAATAATATACCCCATTTCCAATGCAAATCATTTCCAAACCTAAAGGCCACCACCACACAACCTGAGCCAGCTTTCCTTTCTTCCCTCCTCCAACATCTGCTCTTACCATTGTGCTCTTAAACCCAAAAAGCACCAAAAGAGCACCCCACATACCCAAACACAGGTCCTCGCCGTAGAAGTCAGCAACCAGCATCGCCTTCCATCCCAGCTCAGCAGCTCCAGTCCTTCCACAGCCATGGAAGACCTGGTCCTCGATTCGCCCATCGAGGATGCTCACTCCCACCTGCATCCCTTTTTTTTCCAAGCACCCAGGATTTTTTAAGCCAGAAGACATCCATACGTGCATTCAGCTCCCAAAGCTGACTCGTAGGGTTATGGAAGTACCACAGTCTGGCAGCATGTGCCAGCGTGCAGCATATTTAACATCCCACTCAATTAGCACCCATTTTATAGAAAGGGTTTATTTGCCTTATTAATGTTAAAGCCACTTGCTTCCCCTGTGCTTCCACTTGGGTTATTAATCAATGCACATTTCAGCTCTTTGCCGATTACTCTAATGGCACAGAAAACCTCCCCAGACTCACAGAGCAAGCTTCTAATACTGAAATTCCCTTTCCCCCTTCCTCCAAACCTGTCAAGCAGTCAAAACACACTCTTTGATACCCAAACCAAAGCCCTTTCACCTACGCTTCACAACAGTGAACTATTTTCAGTCGAGCTCTACTGCATCTGTTAACTCAGCTGCTAATCCATCTTGCAGGCGCAGGGAATGCCAGCGCACACAATACCTCAGTGACATACCTCCTTCAACACAACAAATAATCCTAATTATTTCCATAGCGTGTACCTACAGTTACTTAAAACACCGGACACAACCAAGGTCTGTCTGGCTTCTAGTTTTCCGTTTTGCTTTGTTGACAGCTTCGCGTTCCCAAATTTACTGCCAAGAGAGTCAGGGCCTTAAGAGAACAAGAGAGATTTATATCCATGTGTGTACATTCAGCTAAACTCACATTAGGAACCTTAATTTTCTACTGGAAAGAGCAACTCAGGACACAAAGAGGGCTCTTGCCTTCCACCTGATCACGTCAGGACACAAAGAGGGCTCTTGCCTTCCACCCGATCACGTCCAAATTCCTACCACGAAGCTCGTCTTCGAGCTGATGACAGAGCCAGGTCCCTGAAGGACCAAGTCCAGGCAGATTCCGTCGTTTGAGGCTGAGCAGAGTGATTTTGGGATATCCCTGCTGGGCAAGGGCAGACCAGGAGAGCCCTTCCCATGCTCCTAATGTAGCTCTTCACCTGAAAATGAAAGACAAGGGCCTGCCTCTGCTCTCTGCAGCACCCTGGAGAAGCATCACTGGTCACCCAAGGTCCCCTCCTCTCCCACTGTGGTTGGGGCAACAAGGAGGTTCAGGTGGAGACCCCCAATGACCAAGCCCAAAAATGCTCTACAGCGCATCTGAGCCCTTTGCGGGTGATGTCCAACAAGGAGGATGTGGGATCTCACCTTCAGTAGGGTTTTTAAGAGTTCATTTACAAGTTAAAACCCTGCTCACCTGAGGAAAAATACCATCACTGCTTCATTTCCACAGCACAGCCAACAACTTCCCTCCCAACAGGGTGGCCCGAAAACTGTGAGGTTTTACACCCTGGAAAAATATGCCATAATGGAGCATGCTTTCATTCCAACAAACAGGATATTGAGTCAATTAGTGGCACACCAAACACAAACCAGACAGATGAAGATAATGCACTTCTGCAAACATCAAAAGAGAGCACAACCACACAAAGACCTGAATATACAAATAAGGCGAGGGAAAAATAATAATACTACATAATTAAACTTATTATTTAAGCAAACCTGGAGACTAAAATAGCTCTGGTTAAGCAGAGGATTCTCCCCGGCTCTATCTAAGACACAAACCTTTAATGAAAACCAAGAGTTGTTTCTTCGTTAAAACACAAAACCAACCCCCCCCTACTTGACATTGCTGAGTGAGAACTTCGGAAATGCAAATGCTCTTTATTATCATCAAATTCTTGAGGCATGAAACAGTTTTCCTAACATGTCTCTGCCTATATGCCCGATGTAAGAGGTGTTACACAACAGGCAAGTTATGCTGAAGGGTAGCTTGGGTTTTTTCCACTTCCCTGGTGAGGAGGATGGATAACACGAGGCGCACATCGACCTGGTGAGGAGGATGGATAACACGAGGCGCACAACGACCCATCTATGGGACAGTGAGGACAGGCAGTGCCCCTCCATCAGCCAGCAAAGAGCAGCAGGAAAGCCCAACGCTGTCAGTAATTTGGGGCATACATAAAGGTAAAAATAAAAGGTTGGGATTAAAAAAGCCCCCAAACCTGCCCAGAGCCAGTGATCAGAGAGCAGAATTCCACAGAAATTATCCCAACAGATTTCCCAGGGATAACCCCCCCAAAAACACACCACCAAGTCTAACCCCGTGCAGTTAAGAGGAGGGGGAGGAGGCAAAGAGAATCCACTGGGAACAGCACACACAGAGAATTAGTGAAGCCTCAGGCACAAGGAACAGTAAACAGAAGCGATCTGGCTGGGAGACAGTTACTTTCTTTATGAGACTTCTCATTTTTTTTTTCCTTCAAATTCCCCATGAAGAAGGCAAAACAAAGCCAAGAATCTGCCTGGTTGGGGTTTGGTGGGATTTTTTCCATAAACTTTTGGCCTATTTGCCCCAAAAGCAGCTTTTAACCAAAACGGAGTCCACCACAAACACTGCCATTCAAACTGCAGTATTTTTCCTTCTTAACCACAACTTCTCCCTCCATTTTCGGTCCTTCTCCTTCAGGGAGGGACCCTCCACCTGGGGTGCTCCCAGCACACACGGGCAGGCAGGAGAAGCAGGATACACAGCTCGCAACCGCTTTTCCAGTGGGTTTGTTTTTTCCCCTTTTCAAACACAGCCAATTCCAGCCTCAATGCACAAAACCACGTTTCAGACACACACAGTAGCTTCTTGTGACATGCACCCAGGCTCGCAGCCTTCTGCCAGCAGAGCGGTCATCTAATGGCAAAGCTCATGCAGTTCAACATGGCCAAGTAAAAGGTCCTGAAGCAGGTCAGGGCAATCCCAAGCACAGGCATAGGCTGGGGGAGAATGGAAGGAGCAGCCCTGAGGAGAAGGATTTGGGATGTTGGTTGGAGCCAGGCTGAGAGAGCTGGGCTGGGGCAGCCTGGAGAAGAGAAGGCTCCTGAAGGGGAGAGCTGAGAGCAGCT
>JAVHNF010027702.1:0-12159 GCA_034783455.1 Micropsitta finschii | reverse complement strand
GACATGAAAGTCTGTTGCTGCATTTCAAAGCTCCCTGTGTGCAGAAGAGGCACAGCACCAGCTTTCTGTCCTGGGTCTTTGAATGTGGGAGCAGAGGGGAACCGTTCATACTCTACAATGTTTGCTGCTGTGCTGCTGAGAGCCGAGTGACAGAGGTTAGCTTCCTATGGTGGTTTAGGAGTTACAGCAAGGAGTGACATGAAAGTCTCTTGCTGCATTTCAATGCTCCCTGTGTTCAGAATAGGCACAGCACCAGCTTTCTGTCCTGGGTCCTTGGATGTGGGAGAAGAGGGCAAACGTACATGCTCTACGTTGTGTGCTGCTGTACGGCTGAGAGCTATGTGACAGAGGTTCTCTTCAATTGGTGTTTTAGGTGGTAAAGCAAGGTGTGACATGAAAGTCTGTTGCTGCATTTCAAAGCTCCCTGGATGCAGAAGAGGCAAAGCACCAGCTTTCTGTCCTGGGTCCTTGGATTTAGGAGCAGAAGGCAAACGTACACGCTCTACATTGTCTGGTGCTGTTAGGTACAGAGCCGAGTGAAAGAGGTTCCCTTCAGTTGGTGTTTTAGGTGGTAAAGCAAAAAGGGATATGAAAGTCTCTTGCTGCGTTTCAAAGCTCCCTGTGTGCAGAAGAGGCACAGCACCTGCTTTCTTTACTGGCTCCATGGATTTACCAATCTTTAATTTACAGGACTACCACTGTTTTTAGCAGAGTTTTCAAGACAGCAGTATCAGGCCTTTGATATGCGAAGGATATAAGGAGCAACTACTCCCTGAGCAGCGGCTGACTCTTACAACGCCACTCTAATTTTTCTTCATACAAGTTGAAAAGCAGTTAGTTTCCTCCATCTTTTCTTATTACAACGAAACAACTCATCATCACTATACACAAACTAAGCTGGAATTAATTACAAATATACAAAAGCTAAATTTAGATTTAAAAAATAAAGTAAAACTTAAGACTTGCACATAATTATTTCTCTCATGGTCAGCTTTTCTCATGTAGTCAAATGCTGCATGTGCTAATACTGAACATTTCAGTATTACAAGGGCTCTTAAATTCTTTCAAATGACAGGTGTAGTATATACCAGGGCAAGAACAAGTCCCATTTCCAAAGAACTAATTTCATCAAAGAGCTAGATTTGGAAAGAACTCTGGATCTTCGGTCTCACTGATACTCTACAGCATAGAATATATGCAGAGCCTCCACTGAATATGAACTAAAAAAAACCCAGTTTTAAACTCTGATATCCTTATTGATAGCAGGAGCTAAAAACAAAACCAAAACTCCACATGGAATCTGAATATGTGCACACACTTATATGCATGTGTACATGTATCTTCCTATGTGCATACATGCATACATGTAGAATAATTTTCTTTTACTTTAAAACTAAATTGGTTCCCTCAGTGTTCATCAACATTCAGAATGGTCTTCCATGTTGGTGAAAGCATTTTGCTTTATGAAATATATAATCTTAATTTCAGAATAATGGCTTCAGATGCCTTTAGGAATCTCCCCTGTCGTGCCCCTTCCCCCCAAAGTAACAGCAATGAAGAAAGCAACAATTCTATTCACAGGTATATTCTGGATTCACTGCAATCCTACTTCTTTAAGTTTCAAAGCAGCCAGAGCCATTACCCTGGAATCTGGGTTAGGCATGCTTTTTATGAACAGCCTCAGAGGAATGACCATGCTGTGAATAATAGTTTATGTCACAGGAACAAGTTATGATGTTATGTAACTTCAGATTTTGATCTCTCACTCTGAAGGAGCTGATAGTTATTGATGGCATCCTCTATGTTATTATTTCGGAAGAATGCAAAAGTAAAACCATTAACTGAGGAGCCCTTACAGTTCCTTTTAAAGTTTGATTAGTGAAGCCACTGCCTTTCTTTCTGAATTTCTTTACTCTTGCTGGAATAAATATTTGTTCTTCCAGCTCAACAATTTTTTTCTTCCACTCGTGTGCATCAGGAAGCATATAGAGAACAGTGTATTAGACATAGCAATAATAACCACATTTACACAGCTATTTCTTGTAAAGGATTTTGTATAAATAATACCTACTGAGATGATTTGACCTGTACTTAAAAGACAGGTAATCTGTGGGAACCACAGATGAAAATGGAAAACCTTCCTCTGACACCAACATATACTGGTTACATTGAAGAAGCTACTCCTTAGCAAAGGAAATCAAAGCAACACAATGCAGCATTTTCAAAGCCCTGGTAAGCCTCATATTAGGTTTTTGTATGAATTTCAGCCTGAAGACAGTATGTGTAAGTCAGTTTTAAAATATGGCAATATGGACTTAAGAATGATTAGTTGTATAAATCAGCATCATTCTTTAGCACACTTTGACTCTGCTTTCTCCATTGTTCTGGAATGATTGCTTTTGAAAAATCTGGCTTTATTTTCTTGATTATATTTTAATATAATTCTGAGCATTACTCTTGAATGTTCTGGCAATCTCTCCTACCTGGATGTTATCTTTTTGAGTTGGTTTCCTTCTACAGCTATTTTGCTTACCATTAAATCACTCTATCACTTTCCCCACTGTTTTAAAGACCGCATTAGAATGTTTCAGTGCTCACCTTTTCACTTTGAAGCAATTTTTGCCTCTCATCTGTGTGCCTTTAACATACAAAAATGGAAGAAAGGCAATCAGAATAAATGATCATTGCTACTGCTGTGGTCCAAGCTGTCAGCTACACTGTACTGATACAATGCTGCTCCTATGACTAACATGGCTTCTTTCAGAGGTATTTGAGATATGTTTTCACAACATATATAACTGTGAGTCACATAAACTGATAGATGAGTCTTCATAACATCACACAAAACATGACAAACGCTAAGAAAATGAAGATGTATCATGGCATACATATACACAATACCACCTACCTAAAAGTAACAGGCATTTATTACAGCTAATTTATTTTTTTCCTGAAACAGGGAACAGAACTGGAACAGGCACTGCACCAGTCAAATAGGCAGAGAGTCTCATCCCTGACAATCACCAGAAGCTTGAGCTGCCTCAGTCTGAGTTTTCACTTTACTCTGATCACTGATTTTCAAATTCCTCATGCAAGTTGAGAGCTGTGGCCTCATTTCCACACACAAGAATGTCCTCATCTGATTCTCCATACAAGAAACAAACAAGTTATAAAACAAACTCATTTGGTAGGACTGCAGTGAAGAAAAATGGGTGAACTGAAGTGGAAGTTGCATGTAGATGTCCAAGCGATGTTTAACAATTCAAAGCAGTATTTCACGGTTTAGAAATCACTTTTCTAATGATTTCCTCTCAAGTGAGAGAATGTAAGAACAAGAAAGTCTACAATTCCCTGCCCCACCTGGAAAAGTGGTTTGGGAGAAGAAGCTAGGGATCAAAGATTCATATATATAAGCCTTTCCAGATATTAATCCTCAACATGTATAATTTTAGTATTTCCCTGACATGGACATGGTATATTCAGTTGAGTATAATATTTATCCCTTGCTATATAGTATTTAATTCCCCTCTTCACCTTCTTTTTTGTTTTTTAAATCTTGCATACAGATTCAGTATTTGCTAGTTACAGAAGCACTCTTTTGATGAAGCACAAATCAAAGTAGATTAATCACAAGATGAATAATTGCAAAACATAGCCTCTTCTGTGCTCTGAGTAAATATGCATGATAAGACAAGTTTTACTCATTTGTATTAGTTTTCTGACCACAAAATTTATCTCTGTTTGTGGGTAAAAATTCAATAATGGAACACCTGCAATTGAGTATGCTCTGGTTATGAACGCTTTCTGAAATAAATAGACCTCTGCATCTGTGTCAGACAGAAAATTCGATTTCATAAACAGCTTTTTCTCTCAATTTTTGTTGATTTTTTTTACTGAAATTAAAATTTATTATAATAGCAAACCACCAAGAATAATTACATCTTTTCAGCCTTCTGTTTAAATGTAAGTTCTGCTGAAGAAAACTGGCTATAAACCACAGTAACAGAGGTACCAAACCAGCCTCATTATGAGAATTAACAGCACATCCTTTGATTTCCCTGCTGCCTAGCTCATTATTTAACCTGCTCATTATAACTAATTTCTTGTATATGGACAAAATAAAAATTGAGAAGCTCAATCCAGAACTCCTCAGTTTACATGAAAGACGATTGGAAGCAAAAAGATGAAGTTGCTATGCCTTATTGTGCTTTGTCTGCAATAGCTCAAATTGAACTAGCACTACACATCCATCCTGGTTTACATCCCCTCTGTTCACAACAAATAAAAGACAGTAAAGCGTGTCATGATTCAACCAATATTAAAAATAGAAAAAAGACCAGCAAGTGTCTTACATCATTTTGAACAAAGCATTCCAAAATGCTATTAAGCTTAACAACTTAAGAGAGTCAGACTGTCAGTGTGCGGGGAAGACAAACTTACTTTGAATACAAGAACAGGATTATTTATGCCATTCTGTCTTTTTAGTGCATTCCCAAACCTACCTACTATGTGCTATTTTATGCCTATTCTGGAAGTGATTTAACAATTAAGCAACACACACTCTCTGTTTATGTATTACAATAAGCACAGAGGGTAGTTTTATACAAGTCAAGCATTCTTGGAATCAAAATGGTAAACTTACTGAAATATGTCATTATCTACATACATACATGGAACCTTCAGTAAATAAACGAATGATGTATTTTTCAATTTCTATAAAAATGAAAGGTGGTTACAACAGATGATCTTGTCGCAATTTAGAATGAGGTTTAGAACATGATACAATAATTTTAATTATCTTAAAGACATTTTCAAAAGTGTTTTATGTTTAAGAATTATATTATTATTACAGTAATATTTTTAAATATCACATATGAAAGATACATATTTTAAGGACTGCCCTAAAGCTGAAAACCAGAAAATGGCATTTAGGCAGATGCTTGCTATCAAAATTGTAATGGGTCACACATTACGTTTCTATATTGAGTTAGTATCATATTTATTGGAATCTTCCCTCTCATTGCCAAAAATAAAATCATTACAGAATACAGTGTAATAAAAGAGAATTAAAAAATTGAAAATTTCCATGAAAAGTACATAGTATTCACTAGTATTTTTCTCTTTGGGACCAGCTTTCTTAACATTAAAAAGTATGTATTAATTCAAGCCTCTTTCTTTCTAAACAGAATTTGGAAAACTAAGGTGTAGTGTAGTCTCACAAAAAAACCTCATTAAAATAATATTTAAACAATTACAAGTGACTCTATTTTTCATTTTTTCCTTTAATCTGAAGGTTGTCTTTGCTTTTCAGATCCTACGCAGAAACACCTAAAGAATTCCAAACAGGAATTTGGATCAAGTCAAGGACACTGGGCCTTCAACATAAGTTCATACATACTGCGTTCTTACAGCTGCAACTCCTCAAACACTTAAAAAACTTCTGCAGCATTTAGAAAAGGAAAAGCTTTTTTCATAATAGAGCACAATCTTGAAATCTAATTATTTTCCATGTTAGTTTGAAAGTTTTGTGTAAATCTCAAGAAATTTAATATTACTTAGATTTTAAATACAGAGACTGCCAAATGTAGAGGAAAACAACTTAGATGTTTCTTTGTACAGAGCACATGGATTGTAAAGTAGCGGTATTTTGTTAGTAAGGCATTTTCACAGTAAGTGGCAGTAAGCGCACAAAGATTTTAGTAGATTTCTGACAGCTTTCCCTTAAGCTTTATTTTTAAAACAAGTTAGCATATTGCCTTTAAAAACATGGAAGGAATAAGGAATTCACTTGAATAATTTGGTCTACACGAGTTATCCAAAAGCATCATTAGAGAAGGAACCTATAAAAGCTGTCCTTATTAAATAAACAAACAAATAAATTTTAAAAAATCAAGTGTCTTTCTGGGTGAATTTTTTCCAAACATCTCTTTTCTACACCATTCTTCTCTCTGAAGTGGAAAACTTCTGCCTCCCACTTAAATAAAATGGGTATCTCATAATTTCATATCTGCTGTTCTTAACATATGGAAATTGCATGAAACGCTGCAATACACAGTAGACTATACCGCCTGAAATACAACATAAGCAATGAAAATTAAGCAAGTCTGTTAAAAAGAAGCTAAAAAGATGGGTAAAGAATTGTTATTTTTGCACTAGCATGGAGATTATTTAATGAAACTACCAATGACTGAGCAAATTTGTACTTCTCCCTTTGGAAGACTGACTTGAGAAAGACTAAATAAAACAGCACAGCTAATGGGAGAATAAAGATTATTTTTTAAAGCTGCAGCTGACTTCAAATAGAAAGAATCATAAACTCTGCAAGGTTGAGTGTAGCAATAGACTGAGGCAGTCAAAAAATAATAGTAACTAAAAAAAATGCCTGAGCAGCAGCTTGGAAAAGACATAAAAATATTAAAAAAATCTTGCTCAAACACATTGAAGCGGAAGACTGGCAAAGTATACATAGGACCAGTGTGTGATCACAGGATAAAAAAAGCATTCGAAGAAGCTATAGTGATGGAAGACAGATATTTTGCTTCCGTGTGTACCATGGAAGAGCTCTACAGCAGAAGCCTTCTCTATGGGAGACACTCCTAAGGGCTTGCCCCACATCAAAGCACCAGTGGAAGCGCTTATGGCACAAATCAACAAAGTGAGCACGAAGAAATCACCTATAAGGGGGACTACTCAACCAAGTTGAGAACAAACTCAGGGATGAAATAGCCTAATAACTGCTACATGTAACCTCTTTCTCAAAACTACCTTGATACCTAAAAACTTACAGGTGTTATGCTTATCTTCAAAAATGGGTTCGAGGAACACTGGGAAACTATAAAATGATCAAGCCTAACTTCTGTATTGGCCATATTAACAAACAGCTTGGTATAATACAGAATTCCCAGAACAGGGATTCAAAAATCATTTAAAATATTCAAGTTTCCAGTTAAATTTACTTGTTTCTCCAGTTAGACACTATGCTTGCATCACAAGGATTTATTACTAGATTCAAGCAATGTGAGAGCTAGCAAAAAGCCTCACAGTCAGCAAAATGAAGATTAACAGGATGTTAAAAAAAAAACTGCTTAATGCAATTCCTTAATTGCTTAATGTTCTACTGAAGTCTAGCTGTAGTTTCCAGTAGCAGCAATCCTTAACATTCTTTTTTCCTGATAAATATGAACTAGTATCAGGTTTCAGTCTAGGCCAGTTGGATTGCAAAAATTATTTATACGAATGAGAAACAAGAAGAGAAAAGGAGGATAAGAAAAATGTTAGCTAAGGAAGATTTTAGACAAGACAGTGACTAAACCTGGATTTGATTCTCTTGGAATACACTCCAGTGTGGTTTAAATTAAGCCCATAAAATTAGGTGATGCCTAACAATGAAGCATTACTCTAACAATAGAAAGGGATGCTAATGACAGAAATTCTTCATGATATAACACCATGGACAAATAAAAAAGTAAACATTCCATTAATGTTCTAAAATGACAATTGCACTCAGAGATGCAACTCAACAAGGAATAACAACGACAACTTTATTTACTTAAGTTGAAGTTTCTTCAACTACATAAATTCTCAGATTTTTTTATCAATATATGAAAACACGGAAAGAATAGAAACTCAAGTAGCTATGATGCATCTATGCTCACTCCTCATTCCAACTCTGTGTGGCATCTATTATTTTCACAATTAAAAAAAATGAAAATTTTGTCTTCTGCTGTGAAAACATCTACATGGTAAACCTGTTGCCTACCATTGGTCCAATCCTGCCTCAAAACTTTTAACAGGCATATCTAAAGAACCACAAACATCTGGAAATTATTCATGTTTCAAAGTTGAGACCTTTCGAAACACAGCTGAATAGACCAATGGAATGTGATTTTGTTTCAAATTCATATAAGACTCACACAAACCAACCCTTGGATCATTTGCCTGAAAATTACAAGCTCCTGAACTATGAAAATTAGAAGATTTCATTTGATCTTTCAAACAGACATCTATGCAAATCAGATCCCAGTATCTCCTCCATTTTCTTTTGCAAGGCATTTATGAATTATTTAAAGCCACATGCACTGTTATTTAAAAGCATTTTAAATTTTCTATGTATTTTCTAACAGTTTCTAAACATTATGGGTCTTAAACATTTTTTCCCTGTTCCAGGGAAGGTGTGAAATCAGATCACTGAAGTCACTTAGCAGATCTGTTATGCAAATATTTTCTAAAGAGGAATGTCAATTCTTCTTACTGTAAACCACATTTGTACATATATCAGAATTATTTGCATTCCAAGTTTCTAGATCCTTCTCTATCTAGCTGATACCAGATCTGTTCCCATATTGATTTTCACCCTAGTGCCATCCTCTATGTCCTTCACTTTTTGTCTTAAACAGCAACTCATCAATTTTTAATTTTTCAAACAAAATTCTCCTTGACTTCTAGGTTGGGGGGGCAGTGTTTACTGCCTTGTATAATTTCTGATAATGACATTCACAGTCATACACTTTCCCTTCAGACTAAGAAATCTGCATGATTTTACAGCCACAAAGCGATATGCTGCTATGCTGCCCCTTTATTTTTCCTAGTCTGCATGTTAAGGGGCTGGAAGTGTTGAGATCGTATCACTGTTGAGACTATTTCATGTACAAGTTATGCATGAACTGATTTTTCATTTTCACCGACACAGCAAACAAAGGCAAACAGCAGTAAAATGTGACAAACTGTGAGAATATGAAGAGAGGCAGGAGGAGAAAAAAAACACTTACATGGAAACTCTATTAGTTTTAGTACAACATATTAATATAAGCTAAAATAGCTTTAAGAGCAAGTCAAACGAATTGGTCCAGCCAGAACCAAAAAGGAGAATACTGACTGTGACAGGGACAAAGATATAACATATAAGCTATTGCTCCCTCAGTTTTACGGTACACACGCTCCTGACCAAAAAAAAGCAACAAAAGCAGGTTGGCTTAGACCTTTTTCAGACAAAAGGAATCCTGTTTTTTTGAGCTGTGAAATTATACTCATAATATTTCTTCGAATATTTGGTCTCTGCCACTTAAAATAGATTAAATTAGAAAGATAGTATGAAGTTTAATAAAAAATACTCTTTAGCATACCCATGAATTATAACCCATTAATTCAATTACTTCTTCATGTTCTTTCCACAGAATATTTCTCTCACCAAAATTATGACATTTTTTAATGTTAGTTATGGTCTAGAGAACTGCCGTGGTTTGAATCCAGTTGGCAAGTCAGACACACAGTTTCGACTTCCCCCCTGCCCCCGGGGAGATGGGGAAAAGAATCAAAAGAATGTAACTCCAACGGGCTGAGATAAGAACAGACCAGTAACTAAGATATAACACAAATAACCACTGCTACCACCAATAATAATAATGATAAACGAAATAACAAGCAAAGAGAATATGATACCACCTGATGAAACGAGCCCGACCCAGCAGAGAGAGTGCCCTTCCGGCTAACTCCCAGTTACACCCCTGGGCATGACGTGCTGTGGTATGGAATACCTCTTTGGCTAGTTTGGATCAAGTGTCTTGTCTCTGCTTCCTCCGGGCTTCCTCTCCTCACTGGCAGAACATGAGACTCCCAAAGTCCTTGGTCAGACTAAACATTTGAGCAGTAACTAAAAACATCAGTGTTACCAGCACTGTTCCCAGGAGGCCAAAAGTCAAAAACACAGTGCTGCACCAGCTACTACAAAGAAGGAAAATGACTGCTACTGCTGAACCCAGGACATTATCCACCCCTTATTCCATACCATTCACCTGATGCTCAGATCCCACATTTTCAATATACCATCACTCTTACATATATACATATATCTGTATATATACATCCACATACAGACAGAGAGAGAGAGAGATATCACTCCTTAGGGCATGGACCAATCCCTATAAAGCTGCTGAGTCCATTTGTAGACTCTCCAGTCTACGGATCAGCATATGAATGGGAATCAGGGAGTCTCGGTTGGTGTGGTATTGCCGCCGGTTCACTGTTGTGGTCGCAATCGGCACTTGTTCTTCGACCTTCGGCAACCCCACAACAGAAGGATCCTCTGAGAGACCAGGCAGGGTGGACAACTGCTCAATTTCTTTACTCTCCAAAGCAGCAATACCAAAAACCATCAGGACCCCTTTGGGTCTTTGAAATACCTTCTTCTGAGTTAGTCAATGCTGAGGATGCATGGAGCCTCTGGACCAGTCACGATGGGGTGCTTTTGCCATTTCTTCCCAGTCAGGCTGATTTCAGCCTCCAGTACAGTCAACTCTTGGGATCCTCTTGTCACTCCAGAAATATGGATGGGTTCCACCCCTTGACAGCTTGATGGCATCAGGGTACACTGTGCACCAGTATCTACTAGAGCTTTATACTTCTGTGGGACTGATGTGCCAGGCCATCTGATCCTAGATGGATCAGATAGCCCTAGAATTAAAAATACCCTCTTCCCTATTTAAATGTCAAAGCACTGAGGTTGGTGAGGCACTGGAGCAGGTTGCCCAGAGAAGCTGTGGCTGCCCCATCCCTGGAAGGTTCTGTGGTCTCTCTAGGTGTAAGCTCTGTCATTTTCTGTTTCTGTGAATATATTGCTAAAAGCAGCAACTGTTGTCAATATTTCTTTTATTGAAATACATTCTTTACTTCCACTTTCATGGGTTTTTTACCTTTTTTCACCTTTTTATCTTGATATCCTTTTCCCTACCAAAATTACAACCGATAAAACTAGTTATGGAAGAGCCAGATAGCGGAGCACATGCACAGACAGCACCGTATCCTTTCAGCTCCTAGCTGCAGTTTCAGTGATGGCTGATGGAGCTTAGTAAGGTGGTTAATTTTGTCCTGAGATGAGCAATATCCTGGCCTCCTGTGAAAAACTGCTTTGGAATCTGTGCCATTTGGATGAGAATTATATTATTTTTTCCTTCCGTTTTCTCTGATGATAGCATCTTCCAATTGCTCTAACCTGAGCTTCAGGATAAAAATGGGTATAAATGGCTCACAGAGAAACCTAAACAGAGGATTTTTCTGGCAAACTCCTAGCACACTGACACAGTCTGAAGTGGTCAATAAGAAGATAATGAAGTGTTTACACTTTACCTGGAATTCAGACTTTTTAATGCCATTTCCTGTTCCTCTTCCTTTTTGCCTGATTCTCTCCTCTGAGGTAATAGGGCAGCAGCCCTGCAGCTGCATCCAAATGTTGTGATTTAAGGTGTTGCTGTGACCGGCCAGTCACTTCCTCTGCAACAGATTCAGCAGGAGGGAATCCTTGACCCAGCCTCAGCAGTCCTAGTGTAAAGCCAGAACCTGGGAGCTTCCACCCACAGCCCAGAGAAGTGCAACTGGGTGGTGGAAGTAGCTTCTGCCATAAACCTGACTCCCATGTCGTGGGAGACATGGACTGTGGATTTGTGTAACTGCTACACTGCTGGACTGCTTTTGGAAGTTGACTTCCGCATTTATGACATATGACATGATGTATGCCTTGGTATGTGTTTTGAGTGAGGATTGCAATTCTCTGTGAACTTAAGCAGCTGGGATAAGTGTCCCTTCAGACGGAATTTGCTCTTATCTGTTAATGAACATCTGAGTAGGCTGATGATGTTTCATGCTTGGCAATGCAAAATGAGAGGAAAGGAAGGAGAACCTCAGATGACTGATTCCTCTGAACACACGTTAAGCTCAAGATGGCAATCAAAGTTCCTTGGAGGCTTCCATGCCTCTTGTAATTGGTTATTATACCCATTTTGAGGGGTTTTACAGGGCTGCCAAAACAACAAGCAAGTAGAAAAACAGAACAATGCTGTCAATGAAACCTTTAACATAAAGTTTTGGGCTTCATTACAATATTCCCAATGTCAATTCTTATGATATACAACCAAGGAAGAGAAGGATCTTGCCCCTTTCATTTTTAGAGCAACATAGTCAAACAGACTTAAACAGGAAACAGATATTTATTGTCTTTCAAAACTTAACAGTCTGCACAGAAAAATTTATGAGTCTTTAGTCTTTCTTAATTTGTATGAAGAAGTCTTTTTGGGAATTAAGTGCTGTCGTGGTTTAAGCCCAGTCCGTAAATTAGAACGTCCCCCCCCCCTTTTCTTCTCCCTGCTCCTGGAGGAATGAAAAGGAGAA
>JAVHNF010027700.1:17056-29906 GCA_034783455.1 Micropsitta finschii | reverse complement strand
TCTCAGAAACAAATCCACTGTGCCTCTACTATGGCCGCCTAGTTCTGTTCTTTTTCTGAAAATTTCTTTAAAGTCCTATATCTTGATAAAGTGAATTTTATTGGGCGTTAGGGAAAAAATTCTCTGGTTTCACAGGTAGAAAGTACAGCCTGATAGATTCATAAGCAAAATAGTGCCCATGCAATTTCTTCTTTTTTTTGCCCCTTCTCATTTCTTCTGCTACAAGCAGAGGAGTAGCTCTGCTGTCCTTTCTCAGCTGGGTAAGGGAATTGCTCCTTGTCTAAAACTTGTTCCCACCCATCTGTGGGTGCAGACAGGAGCTGGATCAGATGCTGTGAACAGATATGGCCAGAGCATACCACTCAGCCCCTGTCTTCACTGTCTCCTAGGCTCTTATGTCAGTTATAGTCATGCCCTTAAAAGAAGTGGGATGAAATAGGAGAAGTGATCATGAAATATCACTGGGTTTGTTGTTTTTCCTTCCCCTCCACTGGTTGTACAGACATCGGCCACCTCCAAGGAGTGTCTCAGCTGGTGACAACAGGAGGATACAGACTTACCCCTAACCAGGATTTACACCCTCATTCTTCTGGAAAAATCATTGATACGAAAAGATGCACACATTGCCTGCAGCTATAGCACATATTGCATGATATGACACACACATAAGTGAGATTAATTTGAGTTTTGGGCATCATTAGCTCAATTAAAACTGTGATTTTTTAGTTCAGACCTACAGGCCATTGCGAAGAAGAGTAATCATAAGACAGAAATGAGTTCCCTAGTTAAAAATTAATTCCCTAGACTAAAAATATAATCAAACAATGTCTACAGTATTTTATGAAGAGCTGGAAGGATAATAAAATTTAAAGCAGTGCGACATTTGCATTTTGCTCATTTCTATCCATATTTTTCCATAGACTGCCTTTCTGCGTGCTTGTTAATCATATGCACTGCTACAGTCCTGGCATTTTAAGATCACTGCTCACATCAAGATTGAAAGGAAACTAATTACAATCACATTTCGGGGTGGTTGTTTAAAGCTCGTACATCGCTGACTACAGCACAGGAGCCTTGACCTTTATTTGTAAGCATGAAAATAAGGTAAAGATGAAAGATTGCTTTTCCTCTAGCTCATATGCAGGGATCAGGAGGCCCTCTGGAGAAGCAGAAATGTGGTAAGTCCCTGTACGGTGTCTCTCCTCTCCTATGCTGGCAGCAGAGGCCAGTAGTGCTATGCAGAAGCTGTGCTCCACTGCACTGAGAGGTGAGCAAAGCATTATGGTTTTTTGCAGCTCTCTCTCGGGCTGCTGGAAGAACATACAGTGAATTAGCAGACCTGAGGAGTGTGTCATTTTGACTCTCATTCAGAGCTTTTGAGTTAAGGGTGTGCATTGCCTACTGCTGCACGCCAAACTCGTGAGATGATTGAGGTATCGACAGGTGCTGGCTACCTTGTGGGCAAAAGCTGCCTTTCATGTTATGACTTAATAACACTAATAGGATCTAGGTGGATGCATCATGACAGAATAAGGTCCCCTTAACCTGAGGAAATACAGGCAATTCTAATGTTCTCTATGATTTCGATAAATATGAATGCATTTAGAGCATGCTGAATGGCAGATTTACTCAGTAGGTTTCACCTGCTTCTGTATTCATGAATTTTCAAAACAATAATTTTAATAAATTTGTACTATGCTCAAAATAAGCTGACAGATAATTAAATAAACAGGTTTCAGCCCAGGAGCTGCCAATGTGGTATTTGCTCTGAATGCTTCTGGTGTCATTACCCAGCATTCAAAGCATTGCCTTGACCCCCAGAAGATTTCCTGATCTTGCCTCCTCCCTGTGTTATCACAGCTCTGCACCGAAATGAGTTCATCGCAGTACACAAGCACAGAACTGATCATATTTTCCTCTTGTACTCAGCATTGTATTTACCCTGCACAGTCATTTCATTCACTAGGCTCCATTTTTTAGCAGAAATCACTGTTGGAGCCCTGAGGTTTGGTGTATTTATTGGCAGTATCTGCCAGGTAATTTGTATCTTCTGGTTGGAAAAGCTCTATTTAGGGCATTAAGCAATGCAAGATGGGAAACTCTTCTCACAGACTCAAAGAAAACCCTGCGGCCTCCACTAAGCATACTGCAGGCATAGGACCTTGCTTACCTGGTCTGTGCTGAGGACACAGACCTCAGTGTGGATGCTGCTGGGGACCTGGTTGCTATTCAAGCCAAGAAGCAAAGATGGTTTCACAACGCTTTTGTGGTGTGTTCTTCTTCTGTCTAGATTCTTCAAAGCAAAAACGTACTCATGAAAATATTTACAGAAACCAGAAAAAAAACCACCCAGACTAGTGGAAGCTGCTGCAATGTACTTCTAATTACAATCCACAAAGGGTTTATGAATATATTTATCTATTATTTGTCTAATTCTAGCACTGTGCATACTTTGCCTTGTACCATTACAGGCTGAAGGAAACAATGTGCAGCACGAAAATGAAAACAATTTGACTCAATTATTTACACCATTACCACCCCTTTGAATTAGGCCCTCCATTTCTTCGGTATTTTGTAAAATTTAACTGGTAATTATGCTTGCTTAATTAAATTTATTTATCTACTACTACAATAAGATCAAAACAAAATCCTACCAGAATGCAAAGTGCCAGCTATGTCCTCTAATTGTAAATGTTGCTTTTAATCTTTTATATTAAAAATGTAGTATTTTGTACCATTTCATTTAAAGTCTATCTGGCTATGCTCCAATACTATTTAAGAGTAAACAGGAAAAGCCTTGGAGGACAAGTAATCATATTTAAATGACACAAAGGTCATTAAAATAATGTTCCAAAAACATGGCAAAATTAGACATTGCAAGACTGTTTTCTTCTCTGAAGTGTTTCACCAGATGGTGAAGAGTGCTGAAATAGTAGATCTGAGAGAGAAGGAAAAATATTTCAACAGTTTTCTCACGCTAGCACCATACAGCATGTACAGCTCTCATCTGCGCCTGTCTGAAGTGGCAGCTCACACCTTGGCTTAATCAAATGTTCGAACTCAAGATAACATCAAGGTGTTTTGAGTGAACCTCAATGCTAAATCACAGTCTGGGAAATCCCTGCTTTATTCTGTTAAAGTTGTCAACCAGATTTATTCAGAGATGAGAACAAATGAGCATGTCAGCATAAGTTACTGTGGTAATTTGTGAAACTCTTAATGAGATATTTTCAGAGCTCATAAAAAGAAAGAGCTATGTCATTAAATTACTGCACAATAAGTGCATTTTGATACAGGAAAAGAGTTGGATTTTTATCAGAAATGACACCCGGCATCAGTGGTGATGCATCAGTGAGCTGTTAGTATTTAAATACAAGGGTCTAACAATCATTCCAGAAAGTCAGTGCTTGTTCATATAAATGGGAAAATGCTTGTGTATGTGACCTGTTATGTGAAATGGCCACAAGTGAGGTGACTGCACCTTCATCACTAAAACTTTCTCTTCTGAAGAACCTGACAAAGTTGCTTTCTACAGGATTTGTTATGCCTTCACATGCTATTTGTTTTTTGTTACTTTGACAGTAGAAATATCTAGAAAATTTTAATTACTTATTAAAATAATCTAATTTTGCTACTTAATTATTTATAGGAAATCATCTCTTGGCTGGGGGTTTCTACTTTTGGGAATATTGGTGAACCTCCAGTATCCACCATCAATTCATTCTCTCCTGAACGTCGAATCTCTGTTAATGTATATATTTTGGGGAACCTACAAATGAACGAGGTGAAGTATTTGGAGGTCCTGAAATCATTAGTGGTTTCTGCTGACCCATTACCAATCCTAGCTCCCTATGGGAAGCCTATCGTATCCTAGGAGACAGCAAAGTCACAATGGGAGCAAGAGCTGTCCTTTGGAGGAGATGATTTCTCATCAGCTGAACACAGGTGGCTGGGCTGAATGATGGGGAATAGGGTGTAAATCAATTTCCAAGCTCCCCACCCTCTAGAAATGTTTGGTTTCTCAAACATTTCCTAGGAAACATACGTGTCAAATCCAGATCCACAGGAAAACTTATCCTTTTTCAGTACAAGAGCCTGAAATGGAAAGTGACTTCATTCCTGATTGGCAGTCATTCTAGTTCCCTGCTGAGCAAGGGAACAGCCTCTTATTCACTATATTACAGATATCTTTGCACTGAGTACTTGTAATGCCCAAATAATAGCCTGCATGCTGCATTTCATATACTTCCATTATACAGAATTAGAAATAAAAAATAAAGCAAAAAAACCCCACCACTTTCCCTATATCAATGTTCAATGAACATTCAGAAGAGGGGCTTGCAAAACGGAAAAGATTAATATAATTTTAGCAATCAAGTTTGTAATTTTGAATCCAGATCATCTGATTAAGAAAAAGCTTGTGCCTGGATGGTTTTCACTAGCCTGCATTAAAAAATGCCTGGTTTTAGCCCACTTTGCTGGGGACAGATGACCATTTAATGAGCAAACATTCCTACCATCCTTCTCAGGTGGTTGCATTGGCACAGGATGGAAAGTGTCTCTCAACCTTGAAAACTAACTGTGCTCTGAATGGCTGAGCTTGCATTGATTCCCAGTGTTATTTCCAGGCTAAATAACCTGGGACAGTCAAATCTCAGGGACACTCTGTGCCTCATAGAACCATAGAATCATAGAAGAGTTAGGGTTGGAAAGGACCTTAAGATCATCTAGTTCCAACCATCCTGCCATGGGCAGGGACAACTCACACTAAACCATTCCACCCAAGGCCTCATCCAGCCTGGCCTTGAACACCGCCAGGGATGGAGCATTCACAGCTTCCCTGGGCAAAGCATTCCAGTAGGCTTTTCTTGGATACTTTATCAGGCTTTTCCTTCAGTAAAGCTGTGGGTCACCATGTACTGAAATTGCCACGACTTCTGTACTGCCATGGGCACGTTAACCTGTACTTTTTTAAATGAGTGGGATTGATGCAGTGCACCTTCCTCATATTGCTGACAAATGCTGTATGTGTCACACCTAACACACGATGTTACTGTTTCCCATTTGGGATGCTGTGTACCTCAGTCCCTGCCTTTTTTCTGTGGTGTGGGATCCTCCCCTTAAGCCTACAGAAGACTTAAAAGCAGGCAGCTGTGCTGCCTGGGTGCACATCTGCTCTTCTGTGAAGCTGGCTTTGCTCCTCCTTGCTGTGCAGTGCTGAGGAGTAGATCCACCCTTAGGCTGTTGCTTCCCAACGCTGCTGGTCTTCCCACCTACTCAGGTATTTGCAGCTAAAGTAAACTGAATGGGGCTGGAATAAACATGTATGAGTAGAAACTGTGGAAAATTCTCAGTGACTGGTAGTGTATCTTTGAATAGTTGAAGGGCTTTGACTAAATGTGCTTCTTTATCAGGCTTTACATTTTTGTATCACCTTTGGAATCAGTTTGATTTTCCTTTTCTTATTTGATTGCCAAAACATTGGCTGCAGAAATGTTTGAGGGTCTGTGTCTTTTTTGTGGGAAAAGTGACTGTGTAAATGGGACTAATGGTACTGGAACTAAATGAATCTACCCACAGGGATTATGTCTTCTGCAGCACTGGTTCCACTGTCCTTCAGCTGTTTTTAATTGTTTGCCCAGTGATTGTTGATACACTTGTTTTGACTTGTTCTTCTCAGAGTTTCTCTGAAGTAATTCTTAACAAAGGAAACAAGCTTTCCAGTTTAGACATATGCATATGTGAAAAATCAAGAAATTGCCACAGCAGCATTAGGGTAGATTTTCTTCTGCCTCGCTTGCATTTCATAGTTTTAAAATAGGCATGAATTGCTGCCTATTCTGATCAGGTTGCATTTCTAAAACTTTCTGTGTAGGTAAAAAAGGCTGCATGTAGGCATATAGGTGTATTTAATGATGTATCAGCCCTTACGTATACTGAGCATATGCTACCAATTGTAGGATATCATCTCAATGCTTATATCTACAAATCTAATCAGCAAGAATGGAGGACAAGAAAATTTGGAAAGATTCAGATAGTAAAGGCAGCATCTGATGCTAGAGACAATGCAGTTGGCATATCCAATGCTATTTTTCCTTCTCAGCAAGAAGCAAGGAGTTATAAATCTTGCTTCTGCTGTTACTTCTGTCAGTCAGTTAATGAAAATCCTAAAGCTGCTGTGATAAAGCTGAATGCGGCTCTAGTTACTCCACCATCTCAAAAAGAATATAACTGATAGTTGATGTACCACAAGTAGTTTTGATGACAGAAAATACTGCAGCCCATTGTATCAAATTAATTTGCTCTACCTGAAAAGTCTTGTTCTAGAATGATGTGTTGTTTTCTTTGGTTTTTTTTAAGGAATGGAGAAGGTGGTTGCTTGTCCACACAAAAGGCCAGATGCTCTCTGTAGGCTGATATGCTTTCCATGGGCTGGAAGTGGAGCTTTTCACTTTGCTCAATGGGGCAGCCTCTTCAGCAGTTCAATTGAAGGTTAGTCATTTGTGCAGCTAAAGCAGAAGTTAAGCATGTCTGAAATACATGGTAGCAAATTTTTCTGAATGGATTATAATGTTCTTGATAGCACTGCAATGTTTATCCAGTGGATCTAATCCAGAAAGGAATTCCATTAGGAGCTGGCGTTTGCATTAGGGTGCTGTTAAATTTCTGTGCCACCTTGGATCAAATTATAGGTTAAAAAGTTGTATCCTCACAGGTAAATTTCACAAGACTACAGTATGCTTGACTGCTTCAGAAACTATTGGTGTGATTCAGAAACAGCAGTACACTGTTATATTGTTAATATGTTAAAGAAAGGCATCAGCAAAGTCAACAATGAAGATACGAGAACCTAGTTTTAATGTTGTGAGACTGAACAGAAGTTCTTTTACCCAGAGTGTTTGCATGGTTTTACACTTCTTGTATCAAAACCAAAGTTTAAACTGTGGATTTATAACAGTCAATATGGCATTAATACAGACCATTGCCAAGGTGATTGTACCAGTCCTCTGAATGCTTGTATGCTGTGTGCTTTCTGTAAGCAGTTGCACAAGTCACATCAGATTTGCCTGGATTCTTATTTAATTGTTTGGTTTTTTTTTTTAAAAAGGGAAGAAAAAGCTTTTTTTCACTGGAACTACTTCCAAAGAAGTCACTAAGGAGATGGCCTAGAAACAAATGCAGGCATGGATGAATAAAAGCAGGGTGCAGCATGCTCTTTCAGAGATGTTTTGTGCAGAAAGGAAGTATTTAAGATGCAAACGTTTCTGTCTATGGTATTAGATAGTGGTTTATTCTTTCTCTGCTAAAATACTTTGCATCTGACCCATTACTTCCATGCGAGTTTGGCAGTATGTGTGACATCAAGAAGATTTTAGAAAACCAGCCTTCTTTGCCTCATCTATTCATTCCTTACACTGCAGATTTCTGACCCAAGGCATTTATCAATCAGAACAGTTGGAGAGGCAACATTTGGGAGTAAAGGAAGGGGTGTAAACCTAATCTCTTCACAAGATTAAAAACCAGTAATGGAATAGCAAATACACTGGATCAACTTTAAGAAGGCTTAATTTAAATAATCTATATATTCTGCAAAATAGATTTAAAAGCTTAATTAAAATTATCGTACTATTTCTATCTGAAATAACTATAATTCTTTTCCCTCCCTTCCTCCACCTCTTCTGCAGTGTCCTCTGTAACCCTTCCTGGAAGAGAAGCTCGTCAGGGGGAGCCTTTTGCAAAGGACATGACAGATGTAGTTAATGAAATTGCAAGTGTTTTGTTAAAAGAACTGCAAGGAAAACCATTTGCATTTTTTGGTCACAGGTAAAAATACATGCACTTGTAGATACTCCGGTGAAGGAGCTTTATCTTTGAACTCCAGGAATAGATAGTTACTTGCCTTTATTTGCAAAAACTTTAGGAAAATACCCTTCTGCAAAAGCTTTTTGTCAAGTCATCCTAAAACATGCTGTTGATGTCAAAGACTCTATTACTTCAGGCAACATCTTCTAAAAATGGCAGTGTTGTGTTTCTTTTTCTTTCTACACTGACAAATTACAATTGTTCTTACTGTTAATATTTGCGTCAGTGCTTGCTCTAAAATGTAGGGGGTAAACCATTGACAAAACACATAGGTTTTGAAGATCACTTTGTCACAAGAATTCAAAATAACTGTTCTTACCGCAACTTCAGGAGAATACTAAAAGAAAGAGAGACTAAAAAAAGGTCTGATTTGTAAAAGCAGACTGCATAAGAATACACTTCATGTCAATTACCTAATATGACTATAATTTACATGTCATATAGTTTCAGTAACTGTTCGAGATAGGCAGTTAACACTGAAAGTCAAATTATGTTTAAATTTTATGGGGTTTACATATGGCTTTGCTTACTTTGGTTTAATTTCTCTTTTTGCTGCAGTTTTGGATCATATGTTAGTCTTGCAGTTGCACTACACTTGAAAGAAAAGTACGGACTAGAACCAGTCCACCTTTTTTTATCAGGATCACCCACCCTAAACGTAAGTTTCAGAATCGTTAACAGCATGAAACGAAACAGTAAGTTAGCTACCAAGAGTAAAAATAACATTTTAGAATATGGGATGTAGAGTGGCTTTAACAGAAAACAATCTTTGCTTCTGAATCTATGCAGAAAAATGTCTTGTTTTCTTAAAGGAAATTAATTCTGAGGCAAAGAATTTCACATTACAGAGTATTCACTGCTGCTAATCTTAGCCTGGGGAGAACAGTCTCCTTACGCTAACGCCCCATTTTTTAATACCATATTATTTACTAATGGCCTCTGGCTTAATACTGAAAAGTAATCAAAACAAAACACGAAGTGCCACTCTCTACTCTGTAACACTTAAATAGCTGTCTCAACCTAATCTTTCATGAACCTCCAGCACCAGCCCTCAGTGCATTTGTCTGTTTCTTTCTTTCCACCTTCTTTGTTGGCTTTTTAATCTGTCCTCACTTTCTGCTGAGGTTCTGGTGGGTCTGCTTGTCTTTTCAGGAAAACAACAGTAAAGTGGATTTTTCCTAGTCTTGCTGTCCGCAGACGGTGTTTGCTATTTCCATTCTTCTGTTTCTGGGGCTTCTGAGCAGTCCTGAGTATGAGCTAGTACTTCATGGAAGCAACTGTTATTCCTATGAATTTCCATAACCAGTTGGACTCTCTAGGTCTGCATCAGTCAGATTTGTGTCCACTGCTAGGCTTTTCTTTCTCTTAAATATATTATTTTATCAGTTATATTTCAATTGTGAGAATCAAACTTCGAACAAAATTAATTTAATGGTCACTTCTCTGTGTGAAAGTTTCAGACTTTGAGGGTACTTGGCTCACTCATAATCTGTATTTTCAGCAAACACAGCCTACTAAGCTTTTCCAAGAAGTGTTTTCTGTGGATGTTAAACTAATTGGCTGTTCGTTGTATTTTGGAGACACAGAATCATTGTACTTTTTACTAAATTCTTAATTAAAGTATTATTTAAAGTATGTTATATACAACACTTGATCTGTTTTGTCTGGCTGACAGTCTGAAGCATTTATTTTCCTCAAAACCACATATGAAAGAAAAGATGAAGACCTTCTTGCACATCTAGAAATTTCAGGAGGAACTTCTTCTGAGCTTCTGCAAAATAAAACCAGTAAGAAACAGCTGATAAATATTCTCAGAGAAGACTCTAGAGTACTTCACACGTGGTCGTAAGTTTTACAGCTTTGTATTACATTTATACTTGTATTTTACTGTTTTATTTCTGTCTGATTCAGGTTTTCATTTTTCTCTGTAATTCGTTCTTGTTTCTGTTACAAAAAGAGTATGAAACACTAAACATAGTTTCCTCCTTTGTGTGCTTCTAGTAGTTAAGCCTTAGATGAAAACGCTGCTTATTGTACCAACCACTACTGTTATTACAGAAGTGAATATGTCATGGTAGAATTACAGTTCTACGTAGGCTCTAAAGTAATATTTTCACATCTTGTTTTCTGAGGCTAAAAATCTCAACTGATGGTGCCTCAGGATCACTGCATTTAGCATCCTGATCCATGCCTAAGCAGAAGCAAAGAATCCCTGTGTTCTAGGCATCCACAGTGCAACCAGCTGCTTTTGCCCTAACTGCTGTTCCAAGTGGATGTTACACAACAGCTCATGTAGCTGAGTGGTTAAAGTTTCTTACCTTGGCAAAGACAAGGACACTCTTGGATGTGGGACCCATTTTAGCCATAGGAACCATAATGCCCTGAAACATTAGAACTTGAATACAAGCAGACAACATGCTTGTTTATTGTAGGTGAGAATTTTTATTGCAGATTGAAGCTCCTTTTTTTCCTATTGGGTCATTCTTGCATTAAAGTTTTTAGTAATTGCAGTAGGGTAAGGACCAAAGAATCTTACAGACACAGTAATTCCTTCCCTCAATATTCTGCACAATCTAATTCCTGAAGTTTGTTATGTTTTGAAGGAGAAAGAAAATGCTAATTTGTATGTGGAAGAGACCTATATTTGGGGTTATCTGATGGAAAGTTTTATTACTGCTTTTCATACTGCTTTATGTTCACAGTTTTGAGATGGCAGATGGGAATATCCCCTTCTCTTGTGATATTACCTGCTTTAATGGGTCTGAAGATCAGCAAGCTCATGATTTAGAAGGTACTTTGCTTATACTTACACATCTGCCTGTTGTATCAAATCAGTTAATGAAGAGCTTTTCTAGAGTCTTTAAATCAACAAAGCAGTCTCAGTGTATGAACCAAACCAGTTGATACGGGATTTAAAATAATTATTAAATAGTAATTTTGAAATTGTTACATAGAATGACTCCAGTCATTAACATTTCTCTGACATTTCTGATTTAAATATCTTTTTCAGGCTGGCATGATCTAACAAGTGGAGATACTTCCTTCTATAAACTTCCTGGGGGTCACTTTTATCTGCTGGAGCCCTCTAATGAAATTTTCTTGATAAAACATATACCAAGATGTATAGAACATGCTGGCCTATGAGTATTTCCCTCTATTTTAATGGCAGACAGTGTAAGATTAGCCCAGCAGTTCAAAATAAGTCATTCTTTCTGTACAATTGCATGCAGTTATGCCTAAGAGTTGTTTTGCTCCTCCTGTGTAATCCTTTAGAAGAGGGAGGTTTTTGATATTTTGAAAATAAACATTGGTTTGGGGGCTTAAAAATAAAACAGTTTCCATCTTTCTTTTTCCCTCTTCTCATCTTGCATGTGCACAAATCCTTCACTTCATTCCATAGCCTCATTTCCAAGAAATGACAGCTACGTTAGTTTACTTTTGGAGCTTCTCTGTAAATATGCTTAATGTAATTTAACACCCACAAAAATCCACAGTTCTTACAGGAAGCTGTATTTATTAGGTTTAAATTTATTTAGAATAAGATACAATCTAAAATATAGAGTGGGTATGCAAATACCGTTTACAGTCAACCAGCTTATGATTAAAAGATCTTACCGTTAGACTACACAATAAGGAGTTAAGGAGTCAGTGTTGCATTGTTCTCAACAGCATTAGTTCATTAGCTACTGAAGGGTTAGTTGTTAGTGGGGATTATTTTGATTATTCTAGATCCCATATTTTTCTACCATTTCTTTTACTTTAGAAATATAGGCTTTCATGGCATCCTCCTTTGATAAACCTGCAAAGGAAAGTAGAGTCATTATGCTTCCATATTTGTCATCCTATAAACATGACTAGATGATGTAAATTTAATTGATGCAACACCTTTTTTCAGGTTCCATGCCTCCCACTTGGCTTTGGCTTTCAAATCTAGCATTCCTGGACATTCTGCCAAAATAAATATATACCTTTAATTGTCATGTAGATTACATAACATTTGCTTGATGGCATCATGATATGGGAGTAAATGTGAAGTACATATAGGAATAGGAGTACCAATATTAATATCTCCAACAGTAGCCTGTTTGTATAATCAATATAGTTCCTTCAGTTCTTCATCAGTTGGCCTTGTTTTTAATTTTTTTACATCTTCTGCAGCAGCTTTAAAGTCAGCCTGATGGAAGAAAAGAAAGTTTTCCTCTCAAGGAGTGTGCTTAAAACATTAAGGGTAACACACACAGTAGTATCATTAGACACTCACAATTACCCACTTGGGTTTAGTGGTAAATCTAGGCATTTTCCCATGAAAGATTAATAAAACCATAAGTTATTAGAAAGGGAACCAAGCCTACTTAGCTGATGGGGTCAGCACCACTAAAACAAGTAAACCTATTTTTTCCAACAGCTTTACATCTAAACACTTGGAACCATTACTGCCTGTCAGTGCTAGGGTGCCTACAAACACACTTATACAAGCAGTCTATATAATCAACACAGTGGTAAATGCTTTCACAGTCACACTGGGGGTATGAAGACATTCACTGAACTTTACACCCCAGCAGTGATCTCTAAATCCTTCTGAGCATGACTGCATAGTGCTGACTTGAGCAGCAGAGCTCAAATACCCTCTGGGGGGGGTACTTCCCACTTCATTTCCACTTCTCTGCTGACTGTGAAGTAGGCAACCAACAGTTGGCACAAACGTGCCTGCTATTGCCAGGACCACCTTCAACACCCAACTCAAAACACAGGGGAAAACATTAAATTTACCCCATTCATCATCATGCAACCCACACTCATATCAACCCAGAGCTACAGACATTATTCTCTCTACATACGAGAATCATAGAATCGTAGGATGGTTTGGGTTGGAAGGGACCTTAAAGACCATCTAGTTCCAACCTCCCTGACATGGGCAGGGACACCTTCCACTGGACCAGGTTGCTCAAAGCCCCATCCAACCTGACCTTGAACACCGCCAGGGATG
>JAVHNF010027700.1:5312-16956 GCA_034783455.1 Micropsitta finschii | reverse complement strand
CCCCCCCCCCCCCCCCCCCCCCCCCCCCCCCCCCCCCCCCCAAGTTCGAATGTACGGCCTGGGCTTAAACCACGACACTAACCCATATTTTAAAGTTGCTCACAGTCATCCTGCAATTTTCATTTCGCATCTGGATTCTTCTTACTGCTAACATGCATCTCTGTAATATTTGGCAGCTAGGATAACCACCCATTATTTATTCTTAACTAAAAATATAATAGGTCCCTCTCTGGCTCACAGGTTCACCTTATAAAGTTTTCAGTCATCTTTGTTCTTTTCCATCGATTTTTTTTTTCCTGAGCCCCAAATCAGATGCATTAATCAAAATGCAGTTAAGACAGCAGGGTGCAAGGGCAGGCTATCACATCCTCAGTCTATGCCATAGTGCTCTGTTCACATGCAGCCGTAAGCATATATTTTAATTATTCATTTAATCTCTAGACAGACAGATGCACCAATCACAGGGTGCTTATATCAAAATGGGTACTGGGATTTTAAGCAAAGGAGAATTCTTGGCACTTTACCTGGATCAGGTGTAGAAGTGTTTCCTGCAGCTGCATCTTTGTCATTGAGCTGTTGTTGACCACAGAAGGCTCTGGGCTTTGCAGTGGCAGGAGAAGGCTAGCTGAGCTAGCAGCAGGTTCTTGGTTTGCTGCTGCTAATCGCCCACTTTCATTTGCTTTTGGCAGAGCAGATGTGGACTGAGTGAACACCATTGGGGACATCAACAACGTAGGAGTCACAGTGGCAGGAATGCGTTGAGGTGAGATTACCTGTTCATATAAAAACAAAAAGTCATCAAGTAAACCTATCTACTTCATTCGATGAGAATAAAGATAGTGAAAACCGCAGACTGATCTGCAGCAGGTACAGAGACTTATGGATATCAATGCAGTTACATGAAACTCCAGCTCAGGACCACCTACATGAACTATTTACAGATTAAAACACCTTCCATTCAATTTGAGATTGCAGCAATGGATTCAAGTCTGATTCAGTCTATCTGACAGACAAATGACCTTAGGAGAAGAGCATTTTATTACAAAAATCAGACTACTATTAAATATTAGCACTCCTAGAGAATGCACTGTAAAGTCTTCTACACAGGGATAGTAAGTCATTATGTTTAATCTTTGTGTATATACTTA
The DNA here is from genome assembly GCA_034783455.1 of Micropsitta finschii. Classification (NCBI taxonomy): domain Eukaryota; kingdom Metazoa; phylum Chordata; class Aves; order Psittaciformes; family Psittacidae; genus Micropsitta; species Micropsitta finschii. The sequence goes on along the minus strand of JAVHNF010027700.1, from coordinate 15,808 downwards.
CGTGCAAATATCACTACTAAAGATAAATCTCTGTAGCTAATATGAGAAAATGTCTTCCAATTATAACTTTCAAATTACTTTATAAATATGTACATAAGTATATTTTCTTATTATTTTACTTAAGGAAAGGGGAAGGAAAACAAAGATTAAGTGATTTATCTAAAAACCCACAGTGAGCTAGTGGTACTGTCAGAAACAGAAAAGACTCCTAACCAACATGCAGCCGACAAGATCAAAAAGGCCCTCAAAGAGAAAGAAAACCTTGATGCTGCAGTAGTTCTGCAAGTTCCCTCAGTATCATATCCATACCAACCTGCAAAGATATGTGTCAAAGTATTTTTACTTTTAAATTTTGCAAAATATCCTGGAACTGTAAAACATGCAGAACTAGGAAATACTATCAAATAAAATATACAACATAATAGGAAGTTTATTCACTCAGTTTGCAGACATTAAAGCTCTCTCCAGGTAATTATAGTAATAAATCTTAATCCTAATCAGCAATTTTCTCACTATTCAAGTACTCGATCTTTTTTTCACAGAACAGAACATACAAAGCAACTGATAGGAGTTCACCAAAGCTCCTCTCTTTTGGACTGGAGGATGATTTATTGCTACTGTATGAAGGTGAAAGGCTACTGAATCACTTTACTCTGTGTCCTGAGTTACATTTCAGTTTTGATGAAAAAATAAGAAAATAAAACTGAGGTTTATGTCCCAGATATGCAAAACAACGTAGTTTAATACTAAAAAACATTCATATTTTGGTAGCTTAACTTACGCCTCGATTGTTCTACCCAACACATTTCTGAACAAAGTTAGACTACAATACAAGCAAAAACAGTGAAATGAGGAGGACTGAGATCTCATGCTGTTTTATGCAAAATTTAAGGAAGCAAAAACACTAGGGGTGAGGGAAGACTCATGGAAGCACACAATATTGCACCTAATACAAAAATATCCCAGTTCGCATTTTAAACCACAACAACATTTTATGTAAATATTGCTTCCCAAATAAAGAGTCCTACTTAAAAACAAAACTCTTGACCTACGGCTTTTTTCTACCCCATGGCATGTAATCATAACAGCAACCATCAGGTCTATGTTACAAGCTCTTGAATGAGTTAAGGTATTCCTAACTTGCTCTAGGTTTGCTTCAAACAGGAAGGTGGTGCATATGTTTGTGCACCTATGCTTGAAAAACAATGCTCTTTTTAGAAGAAAACCAATCTAAGTCCAAAGTGGCATCCCTCTGTGGAGAGAGATCTACAGACTGCACAGATGTTCTCCTGTAAGAAGACTGTTCTCCTGCTTGTGGAAGACTGACTGCCTCCAGACACTTATCACAATGCTTCTGCTCTACTCACCAATGTAGCTGAAGTAACTTCTCTATAATTTACCTCAAGCAAAATTGGCAGCGTTTGCTTACACCAAATGATTCCTCCTTAATGTCATTTAAAGAATGCACATACAAACTGCTCTCCAAGGGCAGGAACCTTCAAGCAAAGGGATAGTGGCAAGCAGCTGGAGGATATAAAACTGTCCCACTAATATAGCTGAATCCACACAGACTATGTCAAAACCTAGATGACATGTCCTCCAAAAGACATTCCTCTCCAGATTCAAAGGCAAATAAATAAAACCTGAGGCAAACTGTGCACTTAATAATATACAGTTACAACTTTCAAACACATATACATGTTGTGGTTTGAAAGACATGTGGAAAATTACTTGTTTTCTCTGCATGGAATCAGCTTTTTGGTAGGACTTGCCAAGCATATGGAAACTATATGGAATAAGCAATATTGCCATCTACTGGTGACATGGCTAATATCTACAGGTTACTGCAAAACTTAAAATATTTGTGTCAAAAGAACAGAAAATAAGTATTATTTTTCAGTGCACAGCATTTGTTTCTGTATGCAAACACTGAAATGCATTTTTTGCTAACACTTCATGCTCAAAGCTTCTGCCATTTAACAAATTTACATGAACAACATGCTTTTTAAAAAACTTACAGGCATATTTTCATTTTAGACTTGGTTCAGATCACCTTCAGTCACTGGGAGAGCTGACACCCAGCAGAAAATGAGATGCTGATCTTGGTATTACTAGTTCTATATATACTAGTTCTATACAGTTCCTATACACTATGCTTTTGGTGAAAGCACTGAAAATGCTCTGTAGAAACTTTAATAGCCCTTGGGCCAATCTTTCAGCTTTAAGCAATTTCTCACAAGACATAACAGCTCTTCCAAAACGCTGCTCATCAACTTCTTCCCCACAGCATCTAACTTGGGTTACTTGTTCACCCAGTCTCTACCGAATTACCTCCAGCTCTATCAGGTCAACACTTAAATCTCTGAGTCACTAATAATAGAGTAGGAGTCTACCATCAGTTGTGCAGCAATAAAGAAAGAACAACAAAAAACCATGCAAAATAATCACTGCAGCATATAGAAATCCTTCTCGGAAGCATAAATGCTCACTAAGATACCTATTTGGTATTCTGCGTGGCTGCTGGCAGCAAGATGACATGATAGCTGGCAAATTCACATAACACCATGAACTAAGGAAAGCACTGGATCTCCTGTAATGCAAACTGGCACCCTCTGTTGCTTCCTACACGTGCAGAATCCCATGTGCATCAAGAGCTCCTCTGGAACATGAGCACCTGGGTGGGTGCTGTGGGCCTCTAACTGTTTTTAGTGGCATTACTTAAAACTGAGAACATTTAATGTAAGAATGGTTCAGGAACTTTAAAGACAATTCCCTTTAAAATAAAGCTGGCTACAATGCTAACATTGTTTTGTCTTTCAAATTTAATTCAGATTTTTTAAACTGATGTTTAAGAACAGAATCTCAAACTACTTTTCAAAACAAGTTGTAAGTATCTATTCGCATTTCTCCTCTGCATGTCTACAATCTCATGCTGAAATCACAGTCAGGACAATTGGAAGGTAATGATGTGATGCTCACACCAGAGATATTAGGTACCATGCACACATTCAGGAGATGTAACACTGTACCAAACACATTCTTCATGGAAAATGCTCCAAATGAGAAAAATGGGCTGCAAGATAAATGGCCTTCTGAAGAAAAGATAGATTTGTGTCAAGGTTATTGTAAGGAGTTCTAAACCCATAATTCTGATTAACATAAACACTTAGGCATGCATGTATCTATAATCAGGATAACTCATGCCTAACACTATGCATATGCTTAAAAGACCACTGCAGATTAATGCTTTTTTATTGCATCTTAAGCACAAGTTACTCACTGTCCACATAAAGAATACTTCACACAATAGGGCTGGCAACAGACCTGACTGAATGCTTCCAAATATTATTCTTCAGCTTTTGCTTTTATTCTTCTTCCTTTTCCTCCCTAGCCTCTTCCATCTTTTTCAATTAATATGTTTTCAATTTTCGTCTCTCCTCCCTTGTTTAACAGAAGCAGGGTTTTTATTAATTTCATCTCAAGACTTCCTCACTCACCTCTGTCACTATCAGTTTCCCTATCCAAAAGAAGCTGCATGCTGGTGAAATGCATCTTGATAGCTGAGTGCTGTAAGAATACAGAACTGAGGGTGAAGCATTGCAGGTTGCTATAACTTTAAACTGCACATCTATAAACTTTAAACTTTAAACTGCGCATCTATACTTGTTAGCTAGTGGTTTCTTTTTTCTCCTCCACTACATAAAAGACCAGATCAGCAGCAGGGCAGAGAGGTGTTGCTTTCAAGGGATCACCTGCCATTTCACCTAGAGATATAACAGCAGGTTTTAAACATACACAAGGATTCTGCAGCTTTCTTTGCTATGACAAAGTACACAGATTCCCCGCCCTTTAAGGAGCTATAGGAAAAGATGCCAGGAATGGTTCCATCCACACTGAATCCTCATGTGGAGTCAAGGACATAACTTTTCAAAGCAGAAAACCCTCAGAAGCACAGTGCTGCTATAATGTCCTAGTTCCTTGCATAAGAAGTACCCAAAGTCAGAAACCTTTGGCTTGGGAGTGTTTCCAGCTTTAGATCTTATGAATAGAATAGGAAACAAGCTGCTTCTGAAGATGGCAAAACCATGATGCTCACACAGTGAGTAAGGAAGTATACTCACTTCTATTAACCCTGGTGTTCCCATCCAGAGACAGGAAAAAATACAATCAAATTCATATACTCATAGAATAGTTAGGGTTGGAAAAGCCCTTAAGATCATCTAGTTCCAACCACCCTGCCATGGGCAGGAACACCTCACACTAAACCATTCCACCCAAGGCCTCATCCAACCTGGCCTTGAACACTGCAGGGATGGGGAACCCACAGCTTCTCTGGGCAACCAGAGTGGATGCCAGTGTGTCACCATCCTCATAGTGAAGATTTTCCTAGTACCTAATTTAAAAACTATGAAAACTATTTTAATTGAAGTAACTGGATTTAGTCAGCTTGTATCAGAATTGGAAATGGATTATATGGGTAACAGAAGCTTGCTGTCTTCTTTGCTCTGGATAAAGAAAATGTAAACATTTCTCCTACAAAGTTTAATGTCAGAAATACAAAACCTCATTATTTGTTTTCCTGAAGGCTAGGAAATGGGAATGCAAGCTTCCTCGCCTCAGTTGAAAGAGAAATTGTAAAACATTTCATAAAGTGTCTTCTGCCTCAATTCATCCAAGAGTTTAAATAACATTTGTGGGGCTTGTTTGTCTTCATTTTAAACACAAACTAAAATCTTCACTCCTGAGTTGCAGCTATGTGAGCAGAACCTGTTCTTTCTATTGAAGTAAAATTCAGCATTTCTGACAGCTGCAGGCTCCGGAGCCAGTCCTACATTTCTGCTCTTGTTTGCAGAACTCAAGCACTCTTGGCTAGGTCTCCCAAATACTTTTAACAATACAGCCAGTAAGAGTTGCTTGATGTTCCCCTTAGAAACCTGACAAAGTACAAAATTCCATAGATGGTACCATATAAATAGTCATACTAGTATAAGTATATAAATCTTGGGCAGTCTATGGAGGGTCCCATTTAAAAAGTAGCCATATTAGCAGCGTAGTGATTTAAATTAAATAATAGCAAAAGCAAACATTTCCCCCAAACACTTCAAGTATCATTAAAGCATCTAGTTATTTCCAGCTAACTAAGCTCAAGGATTTCCTGAAAATACAACAGTATTTTGAATAGCTGTATAGCATTTATTATGCAGAAGCACTCAACAAGGAGAAACTAAATCAGCCTTGCAACTAACATCATTGAATTAACAATGTCTGAAGGAAACTGGAACTGTACATCTCTGACAGTCCTAAAAGCAAAGCATTTATACTCACTTTGTCGGTATAGATGTATAAAAGGGACATACTTTTGCTTACCAAAAGAAATGTGATGGCCCACCACTCTTGAGATTTCTTTTATAGGTAGAATTTATTAAAATAAGTATTAAATTCTAAGTCGAAACACCAGGATTGTGACATTCTTGACTATACCTATCACAGACTTCTACATCACAGACATCTCTTAATACTATCCATACACGTACAAACAAAAGCAGCATTCATGCTCTGTTAACAGCAAGATTAAGAAGTGCTATGAATAATAAAACATAACTGAGTTGCCATAATTGATTAAAGTTTAAATAAATTCTATCTACCTTCACTTTTATACTATGGCCACTGCAGCATGTGGGCCTCTGCCAACACTGACGTACAAGGACCATTCAAGTCAGTGGAAAGCTTCCACATGCCTTGAATTGTTTTCCGATCCAAACTTCACAGTAAGAATGAACTAGAAGCCTTGCTGGACTTGTACAAGACAAAAATTAACTCAAAAAAAAAAAATTACGAAAGGAAACCATTAAGTTTATAAGCTTCTTATCTTCATACACTTATATCCTGTCTGGATCTATTGGCCAGTATCACAAGATACTGTTTTAAAAAGATGCAAATGCATATTTTACGCAGCAGGAAATATGCAGAAATAAAATGTAAATACTTGTTTCTTCATCTCCCTCTAGCTAATCATTGTGCACACACTGTTGCTCAGGATTTGCTTGCTTACACAATATATTTAGGAGCAGCCTATCAAAATATAATTTCCTTCTAATCACATGCCAATAAAATTCTCTTTTAACTCCTCAAATCAAAAGCAGAAGTATATATACAGACATAACATACACACATGCATTAAGGGTAAATGCACAAATCATCAGATTATTATCACAGATTCCATTTGTGCAAAGGAAAAAGCTTGAATGAACTCATTTACAGCAGAGTATTTCACCAGTTTGCAAAACTTATAAATCTTTTGGAGCCTCCCTGATGGAAACATTGTTTTATTAATTTTGTTCTTGCTCCCATACAGTTTGATTCAATGAATTTTTATGGATATGGATGGTAGCTGTCAACCAAAGCCCCAGTGGACAGAAAACCTCTATAATGTCTAATGCAGAATGTGTAACATGTCATAGCATTCAAGCACTGATTTTTATGTGAAAGTGTAACTGTACACAGCAATGGAATGGCATATCATACTGCACTGAGCTCTTTCCAATGTGATTTATGGCTCACTGCATAATTATCAAGTTAATAAATTTATTCTCTAGAGTGAATCCAAGGCAGAATAAAACAAACTGTAATTTCAATGATCACTAATTAAACAAAGTGTTTAATTTGGTGTTATGTTTGGGATTTGACAATTCTAACCCACTGAGGATGTAAAATTCTCCTCCTTCGCTGTAAAACGCCACAATGAAACCTCTGTGTCATTCAGTTAACTGGAGCTCAGAAGAAAATTGCTGAGCTACTGGCAATACTCTCCTTGCATCTAGGTCAGAGCATTATGTTGCTCACTCTTTGCAAAACATGCACACTAACCAAGCTGGAAGGGACATTATAATGAGACTGGGATAAAGAGACTTGCAAATCTTGAAGTGAAAGGGATAATAGAAAGCCTAATGAGGAAAAACAGCCTAATCCATCAGGGCATGAGCAGGACAAGGGAAGTATTCATCTTCTGCTACAAAGGTAGGAGGCTAAAAGCCAGCAGTGGAGATAATTTCCTCAAGAACTATTTAACTCTGTAGTCAGAGACAAGGTAGAAGGAAGCTGTCTCTAGTCAAGAAGGAAGAAAGCAGCAGCTTTCCTAACAAAACACAAGCCCATCAAAATGCACCACTCGAAACATGCACACACTCTAAAAGTATATGCACAACTCCCTTAAAAATTACTCATGCTTTCCAAATGCACGCATAACTGCTGCTTCAGTGTTAGAAGCTTACCTCCTCCTTTTATAGCTAGGTCCTAAAAAAATGAATACGTAACTACCTTTCAGTGCATCATGCAGTCCTAGCAAACTCAGCTGCACACACAAAGAAAAACAATTCATGCGCTCTCTAAACAGGTAAAGCTCCAAAAATTACACGACTTCTGCGAGTTCAAAGTAAGCAGCATGTCTCTCATCCTTCACTTGCAAGAAGTAACGCACTATTTAACTTCCAAAGGCTTGAGCTGCAAGGTAACCTTGAGTTTGCAGTAATAATCCTTATGCTGGAGAAACACTGCTGATCTCCGACACGGCACTGCACAGATGGACAGCACATCCCTCTCTCTCTCCTCTCCTTGTGCCTCTTCCCCACCAAACGCAGAATTGCTTACCTCGAGAGTCATGGTGCTGCGAGGATGCCCAGGGAATGGCCTCCCTCCTTCTCCAGTGGGGATGTAGCGCTTCTGCCTCTTGAGTCCTGTGGCGTGAGCGCGGCGGTGGGGACAAGCTCCAAGGAGAGCGTTGGGCTGGGTACCGGTGACCTCAGCTTGCCAGCCACGGCACAGCCACACTGGGGCAGGACAGGGGGGCTTGCTCACACTGCAGGAACAACTGAGTGGAGACAAGTGCCAGGGAAGGGCTGGTGGGAGCATTAAGCATTAAACACACACTAGCTTCTTCAGAGAGCTTGAGCTCGCTTCCACGCCCCTAAGGATTAGGCTGCCCTCCTATGAGCAGGGATGCAGCAAGACTTCCAAGCCCTCTGTTTGGAAAAGGAATTTCTCGAGTGATTTAAACCACAGCCAGCCCAGCTATTGCCACTGTTCCTCTGCCACAGCCCCTGCCTGGGACCTTGCATCCTCCAGCTGCAACTCTGAAAAATACGGGGCTCACCTGGGGGACACCACATGCCAGCAGGCACACACACAAAATACCTGGAGAATGCTGATTTTAATTTGCTTTGCTAAATACAAGATTAAAACCAATGACTATTAAGGGATAAACTAACCTACGCTGTAACCAACGGAAAAAAATCCATCCCCCCTTATCTGCCAACTCATAAATTACTCATATTCATGCATCTGTACACTTACAATTCCTTAACCAGGTTTAATCTACATGTATCTGTACAGTATTAAGCTATACTACTACATGCTTCAGCGTTTTAACCCCTATAAACCCAGATAAAAACACGGAAACTGAGTGTGCTTGTACAGATTTGTCACTGGCTCTTGGCAGGTTGTGGGAAACCCTGAGCATAGCTACTTCCCTGTCACCTTACCCCGACAGAACGTGATGTATACATGCAGTAGGGCACACAATGAACAGCAGTGACAGACCTCCCTATCGCTGTTAAGTCCCTGTGAAGTCCCTTTTGACTTGACCGTTATTTCACTAGATGATGTACGACAAATGAGATCTATTACCCCCTATAAAGCAATTTATGGTAGCACTCAGAACGAGGAAATGCCGAGGGCAAGCTTCTACAGTCGGCGCTCAGAGGCCAATGCGCTGTTTGTCTACCCGGTACTGGCTACTGCCCGCCTGCAGCCGGGCCCCCATTTCTTCGCTTTCCGTCCGTCCCTTCGACCTACGCTCTCCATTTCCTCCCCCCTGCGCAGCTCCTTCTCCTCCCGCTCCCAGCGCACGCCCCGGAGCGGAAGGCGGGCAGCAGCTGCGGCGGAGCCCACCATGACAGCGCAGAGGCGGGCCGAGGGGCGGAGCGGGGCCGCTCTGGGCGCCGACGCGCTGTGAGCGACGCCGTGTGTCCGGGGAGCATGGGGTGGCGGAGGCCTCGGCGGAGGTAGGGCTTACTTCACTGCCGGCCGGAGAGGGACGGCTGAGGCCCGGGCCCTGGGACGGGCAGGGGAGCGCGCCCCGCTCCTGTGGTGGCGGCACTTTGGTCCTGGTCCGGCCTGCAGCTGCTCTGTGGGGAGGCGGGTGGAGGCCCTGCCTCGGGCCGGCCGGTGCGTTTGCAGCGCGATCTGCTGGTGCCGCGCGGTACCCCGGAGCGGGTGCGCAGGAGGCCTGTGGAGAGGGGCTGGCCGCTGGCGGACGTGGCCGAGCGCGGGGTTTGGTCGTTTCTCCCGTCCGCACTAAGCAGGGTGCCGGGACGGTGGTGCGAGGTGCAGGACTTCAGCGTGTCTTTATGCCAGCGGTGCTTTAGTTCCGGTTCTTGCACGCTTGTTTTCGTCAGTAGTGCCCATTTTGAAAAGAAAAAGTTAAACTGAAAAATCTCTCACCTCTTGCGTCTTTCTCAGGTATAAGTGGCTGTCTTGGCTTGATAACCCTTGCAAAAGGCCGTCAGAGCATCCCTAATTGAAAGCTGTTAAAAACGATAACCCTCAGCTCTTTCTTTTTTTTAACTTATCATAAGCTTCCATTTCCAGTGCAGTCACACACAAGATTTCTAGTGGTCATTTCCAGTCTACAGCTGTTACTGTGTTTTGGTTGTTGCAACTGTGATGGTAAAGCAAAGGGGATCAGATAACTGCATGGATGATAGCTCCATTAAGAACTAGTGAAACAGGTTGGCCGATCTTCCATCCCTGATGGAGCCATTCTGGGTGGCTGGGAGCAGAGGAGAATGGCAGCCCTGCTCTCCCCAGACAGTTTCCCCAGTTCCCAGTATTGGTGGCAAACAGCTGGGATGGATAGACCATCGCACAGGTTCTGAGTCCTGAGAGGGCACAGTGCTTTGCTGCATTTTGAAATACCTATTCAGTTTCACTGTTCTCTGAACACCACTCCTGTGTTTCTGACTCATGGATGACACTATCACAGTTTGCACTGCATTGATAAAACTGTTCGTAAGCTTGGCTGTGCAATAATGAAGGTATCACTGATACAGCAAGATGGTGAATGGTAATCCAAGGAGGAGTGTGGGGCCTTGGTGAGTTACTAGGGACTGTAATCAGGCCTGTCTTCCTGCTCTCACTGTTACTCTGGACTAGATCAGTCAGAGCTGTAACAGTTATGCTTTTTCTACACCCATTTCATTGAACCTAAAGGCACTGTCTAGGTCACACAAGAATAAAAGGCATGTGAACTTTCTGGAAATCCATAGAGGATTCCTTTCCTTCATGGAAAGCAGAAGTTTATTAATAGAGTCTGCAGGTTTCTGTCATACCTTCTAAATGCAGACAAACACAAGACATGGATTATGGAATGAAAAGGCAGAGTAAAGTTTTACAAATCTTCAATCAATTCAGGATGTTGGAGCTCGTTTCACATTGCGATT
>JAVHNF010027698.1:12181-23033 GCA_034783455.1 Micropsitta finschii | reverse complement strand
ACACGCTTTAAGCCATTTTTGGCCATTTCTAACCCAGTTTTGCCCATTTCTAACATGCGTCAAGCTATTTTTGCCAAGTAGTTTGTAAAGACAAATTATTTCTGGGCTTGTGTAGTTATTAGAGGTAACAGTTTAATCAGTGTATTTGACTAATCTTCATCACAGATTACAGCTAGAGTGCTAATGAGTTAAGTACAGCTGCTTTGACTTTCCAGTATGTCCATATGAATACTCAAATTGATAGTGGCATGTCATGCATCTTCTTTTTTCTTACCACTAGAAAAGTAGTCACTGGTGGCCAACTTAAATGGAAATATCTAAGACTTGAGGATCTTGCATTTGGACTAATTAAGTACTTTTTAAGTACTAAGTTTAACTGTGCAGTTTGTCCAATATGAAAAGCTTTGATGGTGTTACATGCTCCAGTAATGGTCCCTTTGTTAAGCACCTACACACCTGTTATGTCTGATTTAGTATATTTCTGGTTGACATGTTGTTTAAATGAGTATTTGTATTGGGATTGGATGGTGGACGAGAGATTTATGATGAATTCATTACATGATTTTTACAAAATTCATTCCTGAGCACCAGTAATATTTATGCAGGAGAAAGTATTAATGTGTGTATGCACTGCTCACAAATACCTGATATTCATGAATAACACTCTTCTAAAAATGTATGAATGAGGGGAAAAATACTTGCATAATCTCTTCACACCTCAGTTTTAGATGGTAAACTGTACAGTTTTTCAAGACAGGTTCTTTTGTGTTTACTGGCAAATCATTAAAAAACCCCTAACAAACCAATCTGTTCTGTAATGCAAAGAAAATGGAAGTTTTTATGTCAGTGTACATCTGAAATACAAAGTTATCACTTCTGTGCATTTGTTGGTTTATATTTCAATCTTGATTTTTTTGTCAAAAGCAGAGTTTATTACTGCAGAAGGAACCCTCCACCCACACTTGTAAGAAGAAAATGAATGAGCTTTGGATGGTTTTTGAAATTTGCTGTTGATTTATTTTATATGCTCATTAACTGTGACTCTAAAATCAGTGGATTAAAGGAATTTTAAAGAGAATGGAAACAATGAACAAGAAAAAGTTGGCAGACATTGGCAGACATAGCAGATAAACCCAGTAAACCCACTGTAAATCTGGAGTTTGTGGTTGGTGTTTTGTTTTTCTTTACTCATTTGTGAGTCTGAGCAAGTTGTTTGTCATTTAGAGGAGTGTGTAGCAGGCAGCTTTCTGGATGATGATGACTTTGATGTGTTTGGTTCACTAGCAGTGTCAAGATGAATCCCAAGATGTCTGTCATCCTGAGATTTTTATCTCAGTTTTAAAGGGGGAAAACCTTAAGCAATACAAAGACTGTGATATTGTGCTGGTTGCGAAAGTTGACTACTTCTACTAGACGCATGAGCCAGGGAATAGCTGTTGCTGATAACTGTGAAATACAGCAGCTGAGAGCATCTACTGGCAACTTGACATTTTGAGCCTTCACATAGTTTTGAATAGATGGCTATCTGAAAACATCTGTAGTTACTCTCAGATGGTCAAATTCCTGATTTGGTAAAGTAACCATTCATAATCAGTTTAATGAAATATTAGCAGGAATGTTGGTCATTGTCTTGAGATAAAAGGACTTGGCTGGCTTTACCTTTTTGCTTTGATTATGCAGAGTGACTTCCCTGTCTGCATCCTTAGGGGGCCCATTTGCCTGATTATGTGATTGAATTTTTTTTCTTCCCCTTTGCAACATGCTTCTGCATTTCATGCAGAAATCCCTTTTGACAATACCAGTATTGTATAGAGAATGCATGTTATCTTTGTTAATTATTGCTATATTAAGCTGGAATCAGCAGTTTTTTCAAAGCTTGCAGCTAAGTGATCTGTGACGTAATCTGTATGGAATAACAGCCCCAAAGTGGTATTGCTTGAAGATCTCTGATCTTATTTTATAGTTAAGTTAATTTTGCATTTATTTTAACCTAATTTTTTAGGAAGGCTGTGGGTTTGAAGTGGGGAAAGCACAGACTATGCAGGCATATGGTTAGTTGAGTCAATGTGCAAGATGCTCTATTTGGCCTTTCTTTCCAAGTTGAACCCTGCAGATCTCTTGGAGTGGGAGGTCTTTGGCAACTGGGACTTTTCAGTGTTGACCTAAATTATGCCATCCATCCTCTATTAATCTGACTTTTTATTTAATTTGCCTTTGACATTGTTGCTTTTTGAGGTCTCCTTCGGGGTGGTTCTTTATATCTTGTGCCTTCAGTGCTGATTGTGTGGCTTCCTTGAAATTTGTGGGTTTTTTTTTCTCCTTACTTAAAACTCAACTACTGTTACTGCTTCTTCAGTGTCTCGTTGAATTATTTTCCTTCCCAAGGCTTGCAGAAATCATTGAAGCAACTATTCTTTATCCTTATTTAGCTATCATTCTTCATGTGACTGCTTGTCTGAAAGCTCTGTCTGTTGCTGCTGATTTTAAAATACCTTCTTCCAACTCTGCCTGTTTTATTTCTTTAAATAATCATGTCCGTTCATCTACTGAGGTTATCAAACACTTGTAAAAGCGTCTGAATGTCCCATAATTCACTACTGTAGTTAGTATTTCTTGCAAATCTCTCAGGTGACATTATGATAGAGTTGTAATCTGTTGTTTCACCTGTAAATTAATCCAACTCTTACACTTGAAGATATTAAAATTAGTTTTTTATCATAGAATCATAGAATGGTTTGGACTGGAAAGGACCGTAAGACCATATAGCTCCAACCCCCTGCCATGGGCAGGGGCACCTCACCCTTAACCATGTTGCCCAAGGCGCTGCCCAACCTGACTTTGAACACTGCCATGGATGGAGCATTCACAACTTCTATGGGCAACCTGCTCCAGTATCTCACCACCCTCACAGTAAAGAATTTCTTCCTTATATCTAACCTGAACTTCCCCTCTTTTAGTTTAAATCCATTACCCCTTTTCCTATCACTGCAGTCCCTTATAAAGCTCTTATTGGTGAATCCACTGATCAAGAATCAAAGCTTTACAAGTAGACAAGAAAAATCAATCTTTCACATACTCTAAAAGAAAGCCTTCAAGAGCTGTGTTTAAACAGTTGTCATTTTATCTTCCACAAAAATTCTAAGCCATGTAACCTAATTTATTCTGAGTGGTTTATGTTAACATTAGTATTAAATTTAAAAGTAGCTATGGCAAATGAGTTGTGTGTTTTGGCTGCCTTCAGTGGACTATGCTGATAGTTTTTCAATGCTTCTCTGGACTAGCTGAATGTCTGAATGTTAATGAATTTTCAGAAGCTTGTATGCCTAAAAACTTATGGTGCTGTACATCCCGTTGATTGAGAAACCTCTTCTGAAGAGCATGTCTACCAAGACCAACAGTGTCACATATTAGATTCTGTTGAGCATCTACCATTGTAGTACAGCATAATTTTGCAGAACATAATGTTCTAACATCTGGGATATGTTACAGTGTTTCCTGATTTTAGTAACTGACTCTAAAATAATTTCTGTGGTTTTCTTACAACTTGTTTCTTATCACAGGTGATCAATGATTGTGATAAATATGGAACATGATCCAATGTATCAGTGAAAAAGTACTTTGAGAATGTGTTGTGGCATTCATTTGAACTTTATTATATGTGGGGTATACTTTGTATGGAGGATTTGCCACATCTGTTTTCAAGGATTTTGAATGTGCTGTAGTCCATAATTCTTGCCTTAGGGTTGTAATATTATCATACAGTCTTGTTCAAGTAATATTTTTCCTGAATTTGACATTGTGATTTATTTTTGTCTTTTCCTTCTCTAATGAAGGATGTTGGACAGCCGAGTCCTTGCAGCATTTTAGAACACTGCCATAATGCTAAGCATTTAAAAGTAATTCCAATACTGGAATGTGTCAGTTTTGGAATTAATGTAGAACTTTTATTTTATGATCCATGTGTGGAAGAGGACTTTATTCAACCTAAGAGGCATGGCTTTGTATTCTGATCATGTCCATCATCAGGGGCTTCTTAAAACTGTTAAATCCTGTTTATGCAGACTTCTATTTAAAGTAGCCTGTAACCTAACAATAGGTACGCACTACTTTTCTGATGGAATAGCAGGTGGCTACTCAGAGCTTCCTTATGACTTATTCATATATCTTGGTATTCACTTATGTCAACATATTAAATGCATTACTAAAGATGATTCTTTCCTGGTTTGGAACAAACAGATGTTACTGACCTTGTCTGGGCTGTTACCTTTTCTATTAGGTACAGCAAATGTATCAATCTTTTATGCTGACTAAGCTGCTGTGTGGTGCTGAGGAAATCTAGACAGAGGTGAGGAGTACAGATCTCAATAGCTGTGCAGAGCATGCAAAAGCCAAAAAGGAACAACATGGAAACTGCTCATCTATACAAATGCATAATTACTCTGAAAGCTTACTAAAAAAATTTTGACCCTTTCCCTAGTTATCGCCTGCTTAGCGGCTTGAACCTGCTTCTAGGAGTGATGCTTTCTGTTTTAAATAGTATCTTAGTTTGCAATTTAGACAGCCACTTAAGAGGCAGTGACTTGGCCTGACTTTATCCACTTTTCCCAGTTGTTACCTGAAAGATCCCTCTTTCCTATTTTAGCACATGCAAAGTTCCTTATGTGTTTATACCATTCTTCAGTGAGGAGTAGAAACACTAATGAGAAGTATGTTCAGAACAACAGCTTAAAAGTATTCAGAACCTTCCAACAGGTTTCTGAAGCTGGGCTTTGCCCTGTCTTACCCTTAAGACAGGGTCGGTTCTGTATGCATGCAAACCCATGCCAGAGGCAACATGCTCAGGGCTTTGCTAGGGATGAAGAGCTCTATGTGCACATGATGAATTTAAAGAGAGTACATACTGAGGCTGTGTTCTGTAGATTGTCTGGGTAGGAAAACCTAACACTGCTGTCAGTACCTGCCAGACTTGGTCCTCTTCCACACAGTGACCTTAGCCTAAATATTATTCTAAAGTGAGATTTGATTATGGAAAGAGTGGATACGTTCTGCTGTGAATCAGTTTTTGATCATTAGTATATGATTGAAACAACAATACAGTATTTGTATCTTCTTTGTAACAAGAGGAAACTCTTGCATATTATATCAGAATAACTGAGACGAGGACTGTGTCTGTTTTCAAGTTCAGTAAGATTTTTAGATCTCATGTTTTTGAGATAGTACAAGGCAAGTGTTGAAATTCAAGAAATATGAATAAATACTTCCACAAAGCTCACATACCAACTGAAAGCTTCTTAAAGCAGACCTGTCAGTTTAAGTTCCCTAAAAGTATGATATGTAAAATGATACACAGGTGCTGTATAATCCTATCCTTATTAAATGGATTTGCAGCCTAAGAACTTCTATGAATCAGAACATTTGCATCCTTAGGCTGATTCAAGAGAAAGAATTTTAAATATAAAGGGATTAAAAACTTGTATTCCCAGTGACTTTGTAAGCATAGATTTAGGTTTGTTTTTTTTCTTTTTTTTTTTCCTCATTGCAGAAGCTGACATTAGGCTGGCAATTCCTGAGCTCCAGGCTGAAGAAGCCATCTCAATCTTGTATATGCAGATGACTTGTTTATAAAGTAGCTATTTTATCAAGCTGGTTATTTGAGTGCGAGTAAATGAGATAAAATCAAACTAATCTAGAGTGTCTCCCTTGGTCAGGAGATGAACCCAGACTACTGTCACTCTGGATCTGACTCCAAAGCCCCCAAGGTAGTTCAGTGCTACTTGATGGGATGGGTACCAGCCTGTGCTGTGCTGGCCACTTGCAGCGGAGTAAGTCAAAAGGTTCACAGTACAGCTTGTGGCTGGCTTCCATTCAGGACAGAGAAATCAAGTGAAAAGATGCTCTGCTTCATTTTGGTTAGATGGGATGCAGAGTGGGAGCAAAATGAACTGTAGAAGATAGTGCCTTGTTTTGCCTCTCCTGGCTGGTAGTGGTTTATACAGCCTGGTCCGTACCTGGCACTTAGCTTTGGGGGATGGATGTGTTAAAGTATAAATGCAGCTCTGGATTTTGTGAACAGTGGACAAAAGTGAGCAAATTCACAGATCAAAATAAAATACTTTCCACTAGTGTGTAATTTATTTACTCAGTATACTGAGTAGTCTCAATTTACATAGGCATTGGAACCACCACATGTTTTGATGAACACTTTTTTCCCTGTCCTTAATTTCTTCCCCTAAATAAATTGTTTATCAAAATATCTGTATTTTTAAATCCCAAGTCTTAAACTTTTCTCTCTTAAAGCAATGAACAAAGTATCAGCTTCCTAATTGTAATTTTCCTCTCTGGAATTTTCTGTGGCTGTTTTTTCTTCCGCAGGCTTACAGGGGTGGTTTAGTTTCTTGCAGTTTTGAACAGAAGTTTATTTTGGGGATGACTCAACAAGCCTTCCAGCTCTTTTTAGGCTGGTGATAACCTTTCCGTTTCCTTACTGGAAAACAAGCCATGCTCGAATTTGAGTTTTGCTTTAACTGTAATATGTTCTAGTTTAATGACCTACTAAGAGTCCTGTGCACAGTGATGTCATTGGAGAGCTGAGGTCGGGTGTCAATGAAGATCAGAGTAATGATTTAAGAGCATCTCCTGGTGACTAATCAAAGGCCAGAATAAATGCTTGTTTTGACCATGGGGTGCATGCTTTGAAATGTATTTGGAAGTATAGCCTGGAAACAGATTTGATAGGTTTTGTACAGGGGGATATACTAGAATATAGTTTTATCTTTGGCCTTTCTGCTCTAGAACATCCTCTGTCCTCTCAACCCCCAGCTCTTAATCTCTTCTGTGGTTTGTAAGCGTTGCTGAAAGGATGCTTATGCTAGATAAGGTATAGCAAAAGAGAACCAATAACCAGAAACTCTGTCAGAAATTTGAGGTTCAGCTGTGGTCTTAGATAATGTAGTTTTGTTCCTGAATCAGCCTTACATGTTCTTTTGTGCATAACTCCATTTGCAACTGGTTCAATTGTAACACTTTGTTTCTAGCAAGACCTTGGTTTGGAAACAGTCTCATTTTGAAAGAAGATTCTGTTGCATTGTATTGGAAAGGTTGAAAGCCAACCGGAAGTTTTAAGGGAAGGTAAATTCCCTTTCCTGTGACTTGTTGCTGGTATTAAGCTTGTGTCAATTCATTCTCAGAATTATTTTCTTTAAAAGAGAATTATTTCTGTATTGATTAACATTCAGTGAGTTTTGCATCAACGATTGATGATCAATAGGAACTTCAGAGTCATGAGTTGAGATAGCAGCAGAAATGCCAAATTCTAGTCCACAAAGTCAGAACTGAACAAAAGCAGTAGTAAGACTTGCTTGTGTTATTGTGAGGGGTGTCTTTTGATTTGGATTCTATAAGTTTTGAATTTCTGAATGACTAGTGTTTCAGACCATGTTGGTAACACAGAAGCTTTCAAGGAACACTGGATGATTTTTCTTTTGTCCAATAAAAATTCAGGACATTTATTGCAGTTTGTGTAGTTTTTCTGGGATTTAGAAGGAGAATTAGTTTTGTTGGCTTGTCGTATCTGATCACTTATTTTTATGTGTAATGAAACCTGCTGAAAAGCAAAATCAAGCATCCAAAATATTTTAAAATAAGTTATATTTATTCTTAATTAGAAACAAAATAAGTTTGTTATAATTGAATTATTCATGATAATTCAAACAGTATTGCTTATGTCAGTGCGTGCCTGTTGTTTGGAATAGTGGACTGAAAAGGTACTCAAGAAATCATCTAGGAGAGCAGGTAATTTCATGTAGGCAAGGAAAGTCAGTTTTATTTAAACAGGATTGGTTTCAGTTGTCATCTTTGCTGCAGCAGTAATCTTTCTTCAGTTAAATGCTTTTCTTTCAGATGTCTGTCTCTTCTTTATGCAAACCAGTGCACTTCTGAATTTGCTATGTATTCCAGTTTTGCTTAAGCGAATCAAATAAAGCAATAGTTAACCTCTTTCTGATGTATCTTTGAAAGGCTTTTTTTGTAAAAATCCCATCAGTGCTGAAAGCCTCACTCTGCTGTTACATGACTTGAGTGAGGTGACCATTGCAATTTAGATTTCTGTTTTGATACAATGCAAGAAATATCTGAATGACAGTTGAAGCAGTTAAATCTGACAGGCATACTTGATGGCATGCTTGCAAGTTGGTATATTAAATAACAAAAGTATCTCTTTTGAATGATTCTGTTTCATTCTATAGTTGCTGAGAGTCGGGGAAGCTTCTTGTACAGCATGGCACGTGGAGGCTGTACTGCAGGTGCTGCTTCTTTGGCACTAGATCCATGAAAATCAAGAAGGGCCAGGTCAAACCCATCCTTCCTATTCTCTAACCACTCATCTGCGTTGAAGCAATTCTCTGCTCTAGTGCATTTTGCCAGCTGAATCATCTCTTCTTCTCTAAGTCTTAGGGTCATTGCTTTTTTCTGACCCTATTTCAGAGTGATTGCTTGCCTTCTCCTTTCTTTTCCACTACTTTTTAACAGCCTAATTTACTGGCTTTAGACTTCAATGTATGTCTTCCTTGATTCCTACTGGCTTTCAGGCACTATGCTATGTATTGGAAGCTCTTCTCTGTGGGCAGGTGTAGTTTCTATTTGTACTGTCTTGATGAACAGTAGGCCTTTTTTTGTAATCTACTGTACTTCGTGTTTGAATTGAGTGAGGAAAGAGCAGCAGCAGCTCTGAGCTTTTAGGACAAGTTAAGTTCCGAGAGAGAAGTGGGTGTAGCATGTTATCCTAAGAGCAGTCCTGACTTTTGCTCATGAAAGATGGTCCTAAACTTTCTATATCTTGTCACTCATAAGACAAGACAGGCTGGCAGTGTGTCCCGCGTGTTGTGCCTGTGAGGAGAGCATGAATAGGATTACAAAAGCTCTGTAAGCCTGTAGCTATGTATCTTTGCTGTTGTACTCTCTTAATGGGAAAGCAGAACATTCCAAGCAATGTTGTCCTGACCTGTATTCTCCTTTAGTGGGAGACTGGGGGCAACAGCCCCTGTGAGATTTCCCATATGTCCTCTTTCCCTGTTCCTAGCTCTAAGCCGTGCTTTTTTGGACAAGTGGCTGATATTGATCAGTGCCTTGGCATGCTAGAGCAGAAAGGTTTTGGAGATTTCAGCAGGACCTTTCATGATTTTGTTCATTGAATATGGTGTCCTTATCAAGACAGGGTTTGAAGGGACCAAGTTTTCTATTGTAGTTTTTCTGCTTTGCAGAAATTGTAAAACAAAGTTTTTTTGTTCAATGCATGTGGTAAATAAACCCATGGAGTGTTACACTGAAAAACCTGAGTTGCATCTTTCATAATGAAACTAGTACCGTATGTTGTTTAAATTCCAAACCCATAGATGACTTCGTGAATGGAGTAACATGTGTGGTCTTGGCTGAGTTTTCTCATTAGAGCTACAGGAGGACACATACATGGGTCAATTTGAATGATGCAACTTGTTCCTTTTCCTGGCTGTGTATTTTTTTGCTATAAAGCTTTAAAAATGTATATGCCACCTTTCAGAGATTCCTGTTGATTTTCTGTTGCGTATTAGTAGTTTTACACTATTTTGTCTTTATTGCAAAAAAACAAGGGAAAAAAAAAGTGAGATAAGAAAGAAAATACTGGAAAAATGAAGCCATTATAACTTAAATAGCATGATTTGTGTCTGACTCTGTTGTGTTTCTATGAACAGTAAGAACACTACCAATACCATCTCCTGAAATCCCAATGAAATTGCTCTGAATGTATGTAACGCAAATTAAGGCTTACTTCTGAAGGGACTAAGGCTTGAGTAGCTGCGAAGTTGTTAGGATATTTCACAACACTAGCTTTGGAGATGCAAAATCATTGCATAAGAAGGTCTTCGGTTAACAGTTCAGTGAACAGGAAGTTGTATTTAGCTCAGTAATTGATGGAGGTAGCATAGTTATGTGTGCTCCCCTGTCTTCTAACACTTCTTATCACCAGCTGCAAGTTGCTCTTGGTGTTTGATTTCAGCTGAGAGACTGAGCTCAAAGCTAAAATTGCTAACAGGTTTTGTTTGTGATTTAAAACTTCAGTATTTTGTTAATTCTGGAGGTTTTGTGTTTAAAACCAGAACAAATTACAGGCTAAAGGTACCCTTCCCCTCAGGAAATCCCCAAAACCCCCTCCTTCCTGCCACCCCAACCCAACAGAAAGAACCCAAACCCCTCTACCACTGAAATGTTTCATCTTGAAACTGGTAGCTGCAATAGTTAAGACTCAGATATCATAGTCTTTCCTTTCTTATTTAGCTTCATCTACTTCTAGAGGGAGTATTGGAAGTTGCAAACAGTCAAACAGAATATAGGAGTAAAATGACACCTGCCACAAATGAAGTGTTCTAAAATGCCTTTTTTTTTTTTTTAATTTTTTTTTTTTATTATGGATAAGAATATTTCATGTCTCCAAAGTGAATAGTGGCATTCGTGTCTGTGGTATTACAGGGCATTCCTGTTTCTTTACAGCAAAAAGAGGGATGTGCTTTCTATTTAAGGCAAATGTGTAATGTCCTGATAATTGCTACAGCCACAGAAGTCAGACAGTAAGTGATTATCTGTACAATTATCTGAAAGACACTACTTGAAACCTAGTCAGCAACCAGCCAATAGAATTTATTAATCATTTCAGTTTTAAAAAGAACTATTATATCTTCTTATCTGAACATTTTTACTGCTTGAGGTTGTGTTCATGGACTGAGAGCCCCTTGTGAAGCAGAATGTGTGATGATCGGCGATGGAAGGGAGGAAGAAGTTGCTGTTTTATATATATATATATATATATATATATATATATATA
>JAVHNF010027693.1:0-14699 GCA_034783455.1 Micropsitta finschii | reverse complement strand
TCAAGCAGGTCCCTTCCTTCAATACCTAACTAGTTACCGAATCCAGGAGCACGCTGCAGTCTGCTGTGCTCATTTCAGATCAATGTGCAACACAAGCATCAACTCTGTAGGACTCTGCTTTCACATCTCACTTCTGGCAGGTTCAAGACCTGTGCAGGGCAAGGGCATGCAACACCTGAATCTGCCTCACCTCCATCGTGAAACAGCTTTCTGATGCCTCGGCTAGCCAGCCAGATGGAGGAGGGGAATGGGGTAGTGTAAATAAATAATATCAATAATAATGTAATAAAGGAATATTAGATTGCCCACCTGCTGTGGTTTTTAAGCCCCCACCTTTACCTTAAATTTGCCTCATTTCCATGGGAGCAGGAAAAACTACAAGGGAGATTCAGTTTTGAAAGCAGAAAAAGTAATCAATATTGTAATTTTTTGATAGGTGACTGCACACTATTTCACCTGGACAGACCTACAATGCTAACGTTGTTACTGACAGTTCTTTTCTTCTTCAACATCACACTTTCTATTTATCCCCTTTATCATTATTCTTGTGGGTTTCTTCCTGTCTTCTTTCTTTCTCCAGCATCCCTTCTTCATCTCTTTTCTTTCCCTAGTATTAGTCTTACTTCTCTTCATAGCATCCTACCACTGTTATCTTTTCAAGCATTCTTTTTGGCATTAGTCTTTGTATAAAATTAATCTCTCAGAATTTTCTGACACATAATGAAGATGTGCGGGTAACTCTCAAAGACCTGGACTGGAAAAAAGAAAGGAAACAGAACCCCAGTGGCTTTTTCCTAGGTTTGTTCATTTTCTTCACCACAACAGAGCAACTCAGAAACAAACCTTTTCTATTAACAATCTCAGATGTGTCAGCTCCTTGCATTATAAAACCTTTTTAAGAGCTAAATAATTTCATCAGGGAGAGAAATAAAAGGAGGGATAGGAGGCATATTTCCCATTGCAAAACCTCTGTTGATAGCTATTAGAAATAACCTGGTTTATTTTACAAACCTTGTGATGTCAGGTTCACTTAGCACATGCCTTGTCAGCTCCGACTGAGGGGCACACTAACTGCGTGGCTGATGCATGCAGCTGTGACTGGGGAGCAAACACACAGCTGCTCACTACGTTTGTTTGCCTTCACATGAAGGAGTTTTGAGAAATTGAATAATATTACAGCAGACTGGTCCTTGCCCCAGGTGTACCTGGGTTTTCCTTTCTTATTGAGTTTGGCAGAGCACATGAATTTCATCATCATCTAGAACAAAATAAAAAACAAGCATCACAAATGATAAAAATGGCCAAAATTTAATTTTGAGGGGAAAAAAAGGATATGCTAAGGAACCACTGTGACCAAGAGATTCTCCTCTAAAAACAAAAGCAAATTCCAGAGTGTAAAAGGTAACTGCTGCTTTTGTAACTCTCGGTAACAGCCAAAATAGTGGGAAAGAGCATGGATTTTCAAAGCAAACAAACAAAAACTACAGTAACATCCATCCCTTTTCATACCAGTGTAATCAACCAGGAAGATGGTTGACTTACAAATAAAGATCTTTTCTGTGTTTGGGTTTTATTTCTTTTCAGTTAGCTTAGTCACAGCAAACGGTAGTTACAAGAGGTCAATCTTAACACATAATCTTACAGAAAAAATAACCACCATAGCAGTTACAAGAAAATATGAACTAAAAAAAGTAATGGAAAAAGGAAAAGTGACCTGAATATGGTTCAGTCTACCAGAAAGGACAGGTCTGTGACATGAATACTGGGCAAGCATTAGGTTAGCAACAGCAGCAGCAACCTCACACCATGAAGAGAACAAATGAAGCATTCTAATATAATTGTTTTTTTCTCCAAATACTAAATTTATTTGGTTTTATGGTGCTTTGAGCCACCAGAAAAAAGTTACTGTGTAGAAAAAAGTTGCCAAATACACATAAAATGTGAGTCAAAAAATGGTAGAATCCTGTATTTGATTGAAATTATAATGTGGATCTATTAAGCCTAATTTAAAATAGGGCCTTCCAGTCTGATTTCCACCTCTATGTTCTAGGTGTTCTCATGTCACAGTTGACATCCAGTTCTATCCAAGCAGGACTGAGTTTTGGTTAATTTAGTTCAGTATTTGTAATACTTGCTTTTTGTTCAGAGCTTTACAGTGACAAGCACTTCTCATTTTCCCCCAAAGGACAATGTTATAGAGGTAATCAGATCTTGGGTCTGGAAGAAAGCTGCTCACCTGCCTGTAGACATCCATTCTCAGTCAACTAGCTCAGAGAGATGTGGCTTGCTAGCTGGTGTCAAAGCACTGCTAGGAGAGGGAACAAAGAAACCCCAAATGACAAAAACCCAAACACCCCCAACGCACACCCCTCACTCCCTCAAAAAACAGACAGGTGATGTTCATGAAGCACAGGCTAAGGGAGGTCCCTGCTGGCAAGATGATGAAATACATGCACAGCATTTCCAAACACACCGGTCACCTGTTACCACTGTTTCTTCCAAGCCTGAATACAAACCCACTGTGCCTTTACCTTGCATTCAGTTTGGCACCAGCCCCTTGTTCCTAAAGGCAGTGGTGGCCCACCCATGCAGCAGAGACCACAAAAGAACAGCTGTCTGGTGGGGCAAATGGGGATTTAGTTTCTGTTTCACCATGTTTATCAAAGATAAAAATTCCTGGCATACCTGAATTACCATCCTACTGAAGCAAGGCTGACTGACCCATTTCTATAGCTTCTTCTGTCACAGAAGAGCACAAAGATGGACTCAGCTGGTTTCACACCTACTAACATCAGTCATTTTTTCTACTGCATGACAAGCATTAGATATGATTCCACTCACGCAATAATTTTATCAGGGAAATCATGTATCTCACCTACTTGTTGTAATTAGTGACACCACATTTAACAGTTAATCAGCCAATATTTGTGTATTGAAATGAAGAAGGAACAAAATAAGAGATCTTGGCTCAGCTTTTTTGTGTATTACAGTAAACAACTACTAAAAAATTTCAACTACATCAAATTTCAAAAGACACAAACCAGAAATAATTCTTAACTATGGTGGACTATTGTAAAGTTACTTTTGATACACCAGGGGACAAACTGAGCTGGGAAAAATGTTACCAACTGGATGAAAGACACATTAACTTCCACACCTTAGAAATTACTAAGAAAGCAAGCAAGGGACAGTTAAAATGAATATCCAATGGAAGATAACATATTTTACAGGACATTAACACTATGAAGAGGTTCAGTTTTCCTCTTACAAATGACATACTTGAGAGTAACAGACATTTCCAGTGGCTCAGAAAACAAATCTAATTGACACTTAAAATGAAGGAAAGTGTACAGGTGTTTTTTAAAAAGAAACTTTATTACAAATCTGTAGGTTTAAGAAAATATCCCAAAACTGTCAAAGTAGTATGAAAAATGCTGTCATCCTATTCACAGTTACCAGTTTTCTTCAATAAACACAGCATACAAAAATGGACAGAAACCATGGCAATTCCATTTGGTGACATAAGCCAAATATTTATAAATCCCCTGCTGACAACTAAGATGCTGCTGGCAGCCCAAAGGAATGATTAAATAGCAGGTTTTGAAAACTGGAAGTTTGGATGAAAAGGCTATATACATATACACATGCTGTCTGTATTCTACCATATGTACAGGTAACTCAAGGCAAACAAAAACATGGCCCAGCACTTGAATTCTGTAAAAACCTGGAGAGCCAGAGAATATGTATATGGTAATAAGTTATTCTCTATGCTCTGCTTTCCATTTTCTTTTACATCTCAAGCCTTATAAAGACCAACTGTTTTCCATTTTCATTTATAGAATCGGTGAAGCTGATGTGTTACTGTACTGTCTTTTCAGACACAGAAAATGTTAGTTGCACTGCACGCAGGCATGTGACCTAAAAATGTAACGCAGTTAAACAGAATATAATTAAAAGTAAGATTTTTAGAGAAGAATGTAGACAGGCTTTGCTGCAAGGGACCTAACACCTTAATCTCCCCTGAAACTGAAGTGCAGACTGCTTTAAAAAAGCAGGAATTTGCAAGTATGCCACAGGTTAAAACCAAACCTGACCTACAAGTCTAACTCTAGATAGCTGGCTGCAATGGTTGGAAGCTGCGGCATAGACCATTGGTAACTATATTCTCAAGTCCTTTAAACTGCACAGGACCTAGATGCCACAACCCAGAGCTGCAGTATGAAAGAGGTTTTAGTGTAAGTGTGAAGATTTTAAAGGACCAGGATGAAACATTTCTAATAGAATGCCTGCTCAAGGTCCTGATACGATCTGTAAGAGTAAAGAAAAAGAAAAAAAGAAAGGAAAACACAAATAATTCTGTGTAATTTAACTCTTGTTTTTATCAGGTGCTTGAAGACCCTTAAGCAGAGGACATCCGGGATTTCCTATCAACCCTTTTGCCAACATCAACTTCGAAGAAACCAGCATCACGTTAAAAATAGCTACTCAGTGCAGTTCATTCATGTTGCTGTTTCAACCTAAGTTGAAAAGCATAGAATCAAGAGCTATTAAAAAACAAAACCAACAAACCAAACCTATGCTACAGAAGAGCAATCAGAAATCAACAGTCTCTCACCACCAGAGCAAACAGGATGGAAGATACAGAATTGAATTTACAGTTGTGTCCTTCCCCATAAAGAACAGATCAACCCTAGGTTAATGAGGGCAATCTGAAAGACTTCTTAAAAACCACCTGTTGCTATGGAGGTTGCCTCATTCTTCTGCATTTACTGAAAATTTGATTTCTGAAACACTGTAATAAAACAGTTAAAATCTTCATTCCAAAGAAGGAAAACATTTCATGTACATTCTTAGGAGTGAACCTTCAGGCTTGGGAAACGTTTTTCTAGATTATCAGCAAGTGTCTGATCAGCTTCACGCAGAACTTCAAGGAAACTCTCCACCTGGAAATAAATTGCAAACACAAAAAGGAAAGGAGAAAGGGAAGACAAAAAAAGAACTTGTATGAGACACAAAATTATTACACTTGGTATACGGGGTCTTTATATTTCTATACCTTCCCATCAACAGCAGCCAGCAGCAGCCACTGCAAGTAACAGTGAATAATGTTCCACATGCCTGCCTCCTAAACCCCACAACTTCAGTTGGTCTAAACTTTGAAATACTACTGCCTTCCCCAAACTCTTCTTTTATTGTTTAGAAGTACCCAAAGAAAACCTCCCTATAAAAAATACTTAGAATAATTATTCTATAAAGATATACAGGACAAATTTTCAGCTAGCATAGATTTCAGTTATCCATTCATTTCAGCACATCAGCTGATGATCTAGACAAAGCTCTGGCTGAAGTAAGCCAGAAGGACAGAGAGGGTAAGACTGTCTACAATGGCATATTATCTGTGTCCAAGCAATTCTGTCCTACTTCTACATCTCCTCTGAAAGATCTTGCCACCCAAGTAGTATTTTTTCACTTATGTTAAAGTCCTTGTCACATACTCACTGATGCAAAATACAGAGGTAAGAGGTTCTGAAATGCACAGGAACATGTCTGCTCATTTAAATGTCCCTGGTGTAGTCCTTCTAATGTATTTTCCTGGAAAATAAAGTAAGAATTACAACTAGCATGTCATGAACAGCTGTGAAAGAATAAACTCAAAATGGTGCAGTCTCTACAGTATGTGCTTTGTTCTCAAAAATGGGTACAACTTAAGAGTTCCTGGAGAATATCAGCCATAGCAAACACAAAAAGTGTGAAAGCTCACACATCCTAAGACTCTTAATCTGAATGCTCCCATAATAAAGTCCAGTGGGGAACACGAATTTACATGTTCTTCTTCATATTCAGATTCTTACCTTTTCTTAAATAAATTGACTTTCACCCAAACAAAAGGGCAACATACACCTACAGAATTTATCACAGAGTCTTGGCCCTGAAGACACACATCTCAGAAAGCCTGTGTGTCCCTGCCATCTAACACACACTGTGCTACCCACCTTCTGATTGACTTCCTAATGAATTTTCAGTATGCAACTTCGCTTGCACAAAAAAATACTCACACTGATAGTAGTGTCTCTTTTCTTACCTACCCTCCAGAAATCCCTCTCAGAATTTGGTTTGTCCTTACCTTGGTCAATTCTTGAAGCATATTGGAAAGTAATTCACAGCAAATATCCTTCAAAATTTTTAAATGGAAATCTTCGTCATTTACATCAGCTGTTACAGTCTCTTCTTGTTCAGACTCCTTTGAGCTATCACCAGCTCTCCTTCCACAGCCCTCCATGTATTGTAAGATACGAATCAAGCTGCCAATCAGAGGCATATCTAATATAAAGTAACAAGAAAATGGAAGCTTAACACTGAAAATTTTTCCCTATCTTTTCAAGGCATTAAAATTTTGAAACACACTACCAGATTTTATACAAAAGCTAAAGAAATGTATATACTGACATTGTTGCATATTATCACTCAAAGACTTTTTAAAGAAGCAAGCAGAAATGTAGTAGAAAACCCAAACCATTTTTAATGTGAGCTAACCTTTGTCTATAAAACATATTCCAATGGTAAGGAATATGAGAAGAAAAATGTCTCCAGTAGTAACTCAGAGGCTTAAATGTTAAATTTGCATCCAGGTAATTCTGCCTGATAAGCCAAATTGCCAATGTCTTTCTCCTGCAGATGACCCTGATTCCCATTCCCAAGGTAGGCTTTAAATTTTAAAGACCTGACAAAGTACTGAAAAGTAACAAGTGATAAAGATGGATTTAAGCGCAGAATCTCCCTCTGATAAAAAAAAATAAAATAAAAACACTACAATGCGCTCATATTTCATGAAAGAGGAATTCTCCAATTTTTATTAATTTATCCAATGGAGAAAACTGAACGGTATCTGTAGAGTCTATTCCTATAACTCTTCAGAGAGATCCAGTAACCGAACTTTGAGCTAGCTGTGATTTTTAGAGTTACCAGCAAAGAATCTTATTGCATTCAAACATGTAACAGAATCTGAACTGAAATCTAGTAATAAATTAATCACCCTTCACCCCACATAGAATTAATTGTGAAAATAACTGAAAAATAACCCTAAAACAAACCCCTAAACCCAGAAAAAAAAAAGCACAACTTGCTTTTCCGCATCTTGGTGTATTCTTGTTCTGTCTGTGAAGCAAACATAGCAGACAGCACAGACAAAATAGAGGCCAATACAGTCTTCTGCTCCTGTACAATGATCGGTGGATCATCTGGCTGGCAAAGGTCATGGCAAACAAGGTCATACAGCAAACTCCAGGTCTCTTTTCCTCCATCAGGAACCTGCACTTGAGAAAGAAAGAAAAAGAACCCACCAACCCAACAAATTTAATCAAAGTACTTGAATAATTTTTCTACCCATCAAATACCTGATGACCTAGAAGTTACTGCCATTCTTGGTCCCATCATATGTAGCAATTCAAGTGTCTTACCAATAGCCTGAATACCCTCATCCACTGTGGTCAGGAGCTGCAAAATATGCATATAAACATCGAGTCCTTCCGGGTTATCTGATCTACACAAACAAAAAACAAAGACAGATTATATGTTCTCTGTGTTTTGGACACACAGAAGACTATCAGCAATCATTGCCATTCTCTTTGATAACAAACACTTCAAATTGTACGTACAGGAAAATGTATTCTAGTGACCTGTCACACTATGCAGCTCCCACTGAAATCAAGAATTCAGACACAAGCCTTAATGAGGTTATAAGGACTCTCCCCAGCCATGAAACTGTAAAGAAGTATCACGTACCGGACTTGTTTGGCTGCTTCAAGTATACATGGCACAATCTTAAAATCTGGAAGTTCTTCAGGGGAATCATCTACAGATGGTCCCACAGACGGACAAGTGCCATTTTTAATCCAGTTCAACATGAGTTCCTCATCTAGATCAAAGAGTTTGTCCACCACTTCTCCTACTTTTACCAGCAATTCAACTGCACAAGAAAGAATGCATAAATTTCAACAAGACTAAAAACAAAAAGCAAAAATTAGCTCTCAAAATGCTAGTATAGAAAAGTATTCAGAGTAAATTCAGCTGAAATATATTAGTTTCTTTCATGGCCTACTAAAGATTGCTACTCTTTTCTGTGGCCTAGATCAGGTGAAGAGCTTGATAAATAGAGATTGCTGGAAAGTGCAGTGACTTCTACTTTATCATGCCATTTATTAAGCAGCAACTTTATTCTGCAAAGAAAAATCATATTCCTGAAAAGTCGTAACTTCTGCTACTGAAGTAAAACTTTCCAAGATTTGCCTGGAAATATGCAGTTTTCTGCTAACCTTACACCTGCCAATCTGCATTTTACTTGAGTAGGTCTGTAACTGCAATTGGATGGAACAGGATTCTTGAGCATTCTCATGAAACAGAAAACACAGAAGTTTGAAAAGAATAAATGATTAGCATTCCTAGACAAATAATAACTGCTGTTAAAATGGAGTTGGATGCAAAACATAAATGCTATTCAAAATACTTCCATTATTAGGTGCTTAAAGTGGTTTTTGCTAAATCTTTGCTAAGACAGATTTGTGTACCAAAGCCTGTGCAGTACTCAGCTGTCATTCAGGGTAACTGAATCATTTTTCCAGTTCATATTCCATATATATGTTTCCATATATATCTACCTCCACATATATATATATATATACACACATACATAGCTGATTTGAAACAAACAAAAAAAAAAAAACCCTAATAATTAAGTAAGGTCTTCTTCGAGATCAGAAATGACATCTGCATATTCCTGAATGAGGACGATGTCCTTTCCTTTACTGTGACAAACAGCACTTTCTTCTATGAGAATTATTTTGATTCCCCTACAGAGCTTTTTTTCCTCTATTTTTATTTCCGGTTGGTTTTAGATGTATCTGTGAAACCTACAAAGGCAAGACAAGTTTATTTTGGTATCCTTTCAATTCACGAGCTTTACTTGAAATTCTGTGCTCTCAATTGAAAACCTGGCTTCAAAACTGCACACTTTGGTGTTTGGTTTTTTTCTGTGTTCTGCAAACTCCCACTAATTCCCAGCTTGTTTTGGAACTTACCATTTGTAGAGCTGGACATAATAAAGCACACACAGTCATACACAGAAGGGTTCTCTCGGATTCTCTCAACCCAGATATTGGCCACCTCAGGCTGGGAGAGGCAAGTTAACAACAACCTAGACAAGAATTGCCCATTTAACAAATTAGAAGCCAATTCATTCATTTTAGCTGTACAAGTGCAAATCCAAAATAATGAGAACGATGTAACAGAAACATTGTCAGTTTTCTTCCCAGGCCTCAGAACATAGCAGAACAACACTAATGATGCATCAAGTTCTGAGATGTCCTACCTGCTCGTTTCCAGAAGAGTTGGGGAGTCTGTGTCACACAAACGTTGCAGTAACACCTGGCTTTAAAGAGAAAACACAAGATAAAAGTTAATAAAACATATTTTTGTTTAAAGAAGGTTACAAAAAGGTGAATTTCACAGCTGTAGTCATGTTCTGAGGTTAAACCCAGCCTTTCCTGACTGTGCACACATTTCCAGTGTTTCAAGATTGCCCAATTTAGAAATTAAAGATTCAACTTCACTGTCAATTGAAAACAAACAAAAGTGGTCTGTATCCTTTTATCCTTCACTGAGCACTTCCTACACAAATAGCTAAAAAAGTGTGAATGAACATGAGAGATGGCAGGCAAACTTAGTTCCTTCTTTAACATAGATTTCACGATTTTGAGTCCAGAAAAGCAGCACCATGCATATATATATAGCACACACACACTTACCCAAGATTCTCATCTTTACTAATGGACATGCATATGTCTTGGAAACAGGCCATATTTCCTAATATTCCCACACAGATTTCCTGAAAAGTCAAAACACAGTATAATGAGGCAACCATAAGACAAAGGTAAGAGAGATTCAAAGACATTTTCCAGTTTGATTTCCAAGTTCTTATGATGCACTAATTCCAAGATGGTACAGATTTTTCTACAGGATGCCATTAGACTGGCATAAAATATACTCATGACAGGTACTACTCACGTATTTAGGTGTTAAGGTGTTCCATAAAAGCACATATATCTTGAAATCAATTTTGCTTGCATGTTCTATGTATATTGTTTTGAAGATAACCTGGCATCCCTATTATTAAAGCAATAGAGGGGTATTCAGTTGCTAGAACAGAGATCCCACTGTCGCCCGGGGTGGAGATGGTAAGGCAGGCTATCCCCCTGCAGCCCATGGAGGTGAATGGTGGAGCAGATATCCACCTGCAGACCATGGAGGACCTCAGGCCACAGCAGGGGGATGCCCAAAGGAGGCTGTAATCCCGTGGACAGCCCACACTGGAGCAGGTTTGCTGGCAGGACTTCTGACCCCATGTAGGACTATGCTGAAACAGTCTGCTCCTGAAGGACTGCACCCCATGGAAGGGACCCATGCTGGAGCAGTTTGTGAAGAACTGCAGCCCATGAGAAGGACTCATGTTGGAGAAGTTCATGGAGAACTGTCTTCCATGGGAGTGACTGCATGCTGGAGCAGGGGAAGAGAGTGGGAAGAAAGGAGTGATGGCAGAAATGCACGATGAACTGACTGCAACCCCTATTCTCATTCACCTTCATTGCTTGGGGCGGGAGGAGAGAAGCCAGGACTAAAGTCAAGCCTAGGAAGAAGGGATGGGTGGAGGAAGGTGTTTTAGGATTTGGCTTTACTTCTCATTATCTTACTCTGATTTGATTGATAATAAATTAAACTAATTTCCCTGAGTCTTGTCTTGCCTGTGACAGTAACTGCTGAGTGATCTCCCTGACCTTATCTCAATTCATGAACCTTTTTACTCTATTTTTCTCCCTCTGTTCAGCTGAGGAGGAGTGATAAAGCAGCTTTGGTGGACACCTGGTGTCCAGCCAGGGTCAACCCACCACACTTTTGTATGTTTGACTAAACAAATTCATGACCATTTCTGTTTAGTAATCTTGAAACAAGTAATGAGGAAATAAAAAGCTAATCTTTCCTGGGTTCTATAACAAACCTTATAACCAGGTTTCATGAACTTAGTCCATCATAATGGCATATATCAGCTTCAGCATCACTGAAATACTTACTGATTAGACTCTTAAAAATGCTGAAAAAAAGAATTTTAAAATTTGATTCTGCATTTTCTTCTTGTTCCCCTACGGTATTCAAACATGCAGTGAGAGAAGGAAGCTATGTGCAAATGCATGTATACAGCTATCTACTACTGCTATTAATATGGGACAGCTTTCTGACAGACCATACTCACAGTAAGGCGAGGGCATTTTGACTTGGCAAAAATTCCCATGAATATATCTGGGGCATTGAACTCCTGAAGAAATAAAGCGACATCCTGTGGAGAAAGTGAAGGAAAAAGTAGATGGACTTCTGTATTTTCCAAATGCAGAATCAAACCTTTTCTCACAGCACAAAGACTGGATCACAGCGATGTCAAACTCACTAAAAAAAGATCAGTTCTTTCCCAGCAGTTAATACCAATAAGCCTTGCTTCTCAATGAAACAAGATCAGCCAGCCCCTGTGGTGATTCAGAGTGTCAGTGATTTGCTATACAGTGTGCCAAAAAGCCACATTTAGTGTCTTTTGCTCTCTATCTCAACACAGGGTCAGAGACACCAACTCAGAATTCAGCAAACATCATGTTTTCAGACAGTGACATGATGCAGACATACAAAAAGAAACCAGGGTAGGGATTACCATTAATATTTGATCAGACCGTACAAAAGGGTAAATCTGCTTTGCATTTTACTACATTAAAACACATGATTAGTTCTCTACTTGTGAGCAAAGGACACATCTTCCACATTTATTTAAAATATCCAAGGAGCTAGGAAATAAAATAATAATTATAAATGTATGTGTATCTCTTACTTGAGAATTTGATCCAGCATCAGAGAATGTTGAGAAAAAAATACCAAGAAGTTATGTTACATTGCTACTGCAAGTCTCTGGCTAAACTTTAAAAGGTTGCTTGACATTCAGAGGAAACTGTGCTTACCAGCAAGATGCATTACAATTGCTAGAAGAAAAATATACCTATTAGAGATGGCCTCAATATTATATCTCTATAATCAAACTCAAGATACAGGCTATGCACCTGAGTTAATTTCTGCTACGGCTAAGCTGCTGTTTTCTAGTAACACTGAGCTTTGGTTCAACTCCCAAACATGATTTTCTGTAGGACATCGGCAAGTGTGAATATGGCCCCATTTAAGACAGCTGACCCTAAACAACAGCACCGCAGGATCCATTAGACACCTGGAGGAAAGATGGGACAGACCACCTTGTTTCTTTTATATTCAAACATATATAGGCTTTATATCCTCAAACAGCAGCATGAGCCCCAGCAGCTGGTACACAACAGAAGGCCTGCTTCTGCAAACTAGTGCTGGGTTTAAGAGTGTACACAACATACTTGCTCATCTTGTAAAGCAGCCTTTGTGATGAGCGTGCTTGATGCCAGTTCAGCACACCTGCACTGCCTAAAGGCTCACAGCACACTATCAGCCAAAGCAGAATAATCAGTACCATCAGAATCAGAAAGCTGCCAAGTCCGTATAATTCTGTGCCTTCTCCTACTTTCAGAAGGACTCTGAACACACAGGGCAGAAGCCACCCGCAGCTATGAACCACCCTAGAGGTCTGGCTTCCACATATCGATCCTACCTCATCCATCGACATGTCCCACACTTTACAAATGTCATTCTCCATCTCCTCGTCCAGCTCCATCTGCACTCCTTCGGGACTCACGATGGGCTCCGTCTTCTCAGGGTTAATGACCTGAGAAAACGGGGAGAGGGGGGGTGTGTGCATTGGGGGTATGGCAGTATGTAGGCAACGACCGAGAAACGCCATGGATCACTAACGAGGACCTACCGCTTCAGTCACAGTATGGAAACCGTAATCAAACCCTAAGCACACAAACAGGAAGCCTACTTGTGTATATCCCCGCGGACCCGGTAACAGCCGCACCTCACCCGCGAGACGCTCACCGCCCTCTCCCCTCACGGCGCGCCCACCCCGCCGGGCCCGCACCTCGATGAGGCGGGTGAGGATGCTGAACAGCCAGTGTTTGCTGTAGACCGTGTTTCCCACCGCGTCCTCCTCCTCTGCACTTGTTCCATTAGATCCATGTCCTTTTTATGTTGAGGACACCAGAACTGCACACAATGCTCCAAGTGAGATCTCACAAGAGCAGAGTAGAGGGGCAGGATCACCTCCTTCAACCTGCTGGTCACGCTCCTTTTGATGCAGCCCAGGATACGGTTGCTTTCTGGGCTGTGAGAGCACACTGAAGCCGGCTCATGTTCATTTTCTCATCGACCAATACCCCCACGCCCTTCTCTTCAGGGCTGCTCTGAATCTCTTCTCTGCCCAACCTGGAGCTGTGCATGGGACTGCTAATAATATAATATATATATAATATATATATTGCTAATATATGTAATATATATAGAATTATGTAATATATATAAAACTGTTTAATGGAGTTTGCAGGACCACTGTTTCCCTAAGACAAATAATTGAATATGATACAACATCTCGAGCCTCAAATTGCCTAATGTATTTAAATGCTTCAGCTGAATAGATTTTAACTAATTGTTTTCACAAAGAAGCCCCCTCTACTGAACACACTGTAAACCATTTCCAGTTTTTTTCTTCCTCTTCTGCTGAAGCTGTGCCACTGTTTATCCAGAAATAAGAACCTGAAAAACCTTGGAAAAAGAGGATTAAAAGTGACTCTGACCTTGACTCCCAGCACAAGAACAAAAAGGAACTTTTCTGGAAATATGAATCCTAGATCCTGTTCTGTCATCCTTTTAAGGAATTTTTATTAAATAGTCATTAGCTAAAAAAAAATACAAGTAATTTAAGAATCAGAATTCCAGCCTCTTTTTCTGCAGCTAAATGATGACACTAGAAATTGGGTCCCTCTTGTTTGCTGCTCTGGATCTGAACAATGGGCCATGCAGTGTCTACTCCTGCCTTCTTCCAGCATTAGCAAAAGGAAATGTGGCTCCCAGGAAGATTAACACCTCAATTTCAGATGAAGGTGCTTCAGATTCATACCATACAGGAAGGGCAGGATCACAGCTCCCCAGCTTTAGAGCCAGTATTTTTGTCACTAGTTCCTTATAAAAGTGACTTCCAGCTGCGGTTTTTGAACTCAACATTGTTTAGTGCTAGTGATTAAAGCATGGTCTAAATACTCTTAGTGCATTAGGCTTCCTTCAGATGTGTAGGCAAACAGAAACTTGTGTTTTTTTCATCATTAACAGAAATTGGAAGCAGAAAGATACTTAGAGACCCAGTATAGCAAAAGTGACCGTTTAGGAAGTCCAAGAAAAATAATCTGTAATTGTAGGTGTTAATGGTTTCCAATGGAGGATTTTCCTGAATGATTTTTAGTTTAGACTTCTGTGCTTTTCCAAAAGGTCATCTCAGGTACTCAAGTGCTCTGTTTGATGTAGTGACAGTTATTTCTTCATATGAGGAGCCAGCATTCACTACCAGATGGTTCTCATGACTCAAAGGCTTCTCAGGCAGACGGAGTGATAGAGAGGGAGAACAGAGAATGCACATTCACCAGCTTTCACACAGCTTTTCACTCAGCCCCCATCTTCTCCTCTCCCTGGGCAGGGCGGAGAAG
>JAVHNF010027686.1:0-10465 GCA_034783455.1 Micropsitta finschii | reverse complement strand
TGAGGCACATAAGGAAATGTGAAGGCCTTCATAGCTTAAGGTAGTCTGTCCCTATACTATTAATAAAAATAGCTTCATTGTTGTTTCTGAAAACCAGTTTTTTCTAATTCAAAGTCAGCTTCCCAATGCATGCAGGTTTAGAAATCATTCTTTTAATAAATTAATATTACATTTATATTTAACTTGAATTGAGAATGTGGGAACTAGTGAGTTCCTTTATTTCATTGCGCTCCAAAGTCAGTTTTTCTGACTCATTCAATGCCTTTCATTTCCTATAACCTAATAACTGCTCAACATTTCAGATTACATTTTCTTCTTGAGCTTTAAATGCATTTATCATTTGTAGCATAAAGAATGTGCTATATGTTTTATTCTGGTAGTGATAGATACAGATTCCATAGTAGAACTAATAGAAACAGCAAAATTACAAAAAACGTCTGTGCAAAGTATTGTCCCAGTTTCTAGATCTGCAACTGTTATATGAAGATCTTTTTTTTCACTAATAAGCTCACCCATAGTACTTTATTTGCACAGTAACTTCTGATACATGAAAGTGTGTTCTAAAAATAGGACAGGTACCTGCTTTTACTGAGTGAATTCTTTCCAGGTATAGTTCTTCACTGCAAGAAGTGTATGAAAACAACAAAGCAAATAAATAAAGCTCAACCTTGTAAAGCACAGTAGTACTTGTATGTACAAGGGAAGAAATGCTGGATGGAGGCAAGAAAGGGAAGCCAGAAGATAAAAAAAAAGCAAGTTTTTAAGATTTTTTTTAATGCATTGGTGGTAGAGCTATGCCTTCAGGATTTAGAATCTGTGGTTTCTTGAAGATATTTAGAATTACATATGTTTGGATCCATTTTCTCTGCATTGCATTCAGTGTGAAATGTTGGCTCTTTAGGACAGTGACTACATTTTAACATGTGTACAAACACTGTCTATTAGAATAGTTGCCCAATTTTAATTGAGATTTCTGGTGCTTCCAGACTGTGCATTCTTAATTGTAATTAATTTAGAATGCCTTTCAGTGGAACAGGGATGTACTGAGAAACCACTAACATGATGCATTGTTTTTCTTTCTTTAAAATCAGGTTTTACTCTCTTAGCTTTGGATATGCCCAGTAAAGCCCTATCAGATCTCCAGCCACAGCCTGTTCTATCAATGATGCAGCTGTTTGGATGGGATGACATGGTGTGGCCTCAGCTGGTGTCAAGATATCTAAGTCACCTAATTCAAAACAGGTGAAAAATTGCCACTACTTGTTCTTCCAGTACCTTAGTTAGGCTTGTGGGAAATGCTGCTTCAAACAGTAACATTTCATTAAGATGGTCCAGGTTCTTTGCATCTGCTTAAGTTCTAGGATTCTTGAAATCATTTGTGATGTTCCACAGGGAACAGTGGGTGTTATTTGTGTTAGGTGGTCTGTTCGGGGGTTTTTGTGTAAAGATACTCAAAATTTGTCAGGAAAATAGGTAAGTATTTTGAAAATGTTATTTGTTGTTTCTATTGCAAACCACTTATTTTTTCCCAGTGGAGAGAGCGGTGTTACTAACAGATCTAGAAAATGGGGACCTAGACAGTATCCTCAGAGAGGTACTTCCATGAAGAGCAGTAATGCCTCTAAGTGAAATGCCTGAAGCCATAACCTCTGTTTAATTTGCATAGTTATCCACCCCTTCTACTATTGCCATGCTCGGGCAAAGTTGTTACAGTGTGGCAAGGAAGTAGCCTCTTGCCCTGACTGCACTTGAAGTTGTGCTTGGTAAATTTAAAGAACTGGGCTCATTTTTCCCTTCTTAATTACACTTCACACAAAATCTTAAATCTTCTCATAAAATGTCAAGATAAACATCGTCACAGAAACCTGAAGATGCTATATAGTGAGTATTCAGTGTTTAAATATCTTGACTTATTCAAAATGAACAACTTCTGCAGGAAGCCAAGGAGGATAGGTTGGGCAGAAATGCATGCATTAAAACTTCCTTTTTGACAAGCTTGGAACGCTTTCTGAGTGCATATTAATATTAATGTAGCTCAGGTTTCTGAGATCTGCTAAATGGATGCTTTAAATTATATAATAGGTTTAGAGAATATATCACATATCTGTGTTTTACATGCCAATGTTGAATTTTTACAGACTCACAGAATTGTTTAGGTTGGAAGGAACTCTCGAGATCAAGTAGTCTAATTTGTCCAGTGCTTCTGTGAAAGCTTCTGCTTCAGTCAACTAGACAAGTTTGCCCAGGATGCTGTCCAGTCAGACTTTTATATACCTGAGAAACTTTATTTGCTTTAAGTGAGCCTCTAGGAACCTAAGATAGATGTATGGTGGTGGCAGTGGTTGTTATGGTGTTTCGGGTTGTTTTTTTTTTCCTGACCCTGCTTCTGAATCAGGCTCTGGAAGCAGGGGAGGTGAGAGATGAGAGAGAAAGAGTGTTTATATGTCAGGCTGTATGTGAAAGTGAAAAATATTGCACATTTTTAGGGTACGTATTGTACTAAGGAGGAAAGCTGGAAATCAGGATATAGAAAAGTGATGGGCAAAGATGAGGCTATGGCCTTCTCACAGGGAGATGTTAAAAGGCTGAATTTGGTTGCTCATGTATCAGTTTGAAACTCTGATGAGAAGTGTTCAGTCTTCTAATTCGATATATTTCTCTTGTATGATCTTTTGTAGGGTGAGTTTCATGCAAGGTTGCAGATACTTAGCATGTGCTGAATGAAATAGGAGCTAAGCACATAAATATCCATTTACAATTTGAATTTTGTTGCTCTTCAGGTGAGATCAAGAAAAACATTTTAATGCCTAAACTGGAATTTTGGTATAATTTAGGTACTTAAGGCTAATTGCCAGTTCCCCCAGTAAACACTCAAGTAAGTGTTTTAAAGTTACTTAAGTATTCATTAGCAACATTGATTAAGCACCTGACATTCTTATATATGTATCCACAGATATATTGCTATGCTGGCGGAGGTAACATTTACTTTGTTTGGAACCACAGCCAGAATATTCTGTTCCCAGGTGTTTGGGGGGCATGATTGCATTAGCAAGTGCAAAGCACACACATGTAGCTAGTACTGAGTTCTCCATACAGCCCTGCTGCCATAATTTGATCTAAAACTGCAGTTAGTGTTGAAGATGGCTCTCTTGGGTACATTACTTGATTACATTTGTAACACCCAAGTTAAGTGGGTCTTGCACTCTCAGGGAATTCAAACTTTTGTTTTCAAATAATGCTGTAGAAAGGAATAAGAGGCCCTTGCCCTCTTCTGGCAGGTTGTGCCATGGAGTAACTGAAAATGTCATCTTAAAGGTCTTCTTCAACCGACTTGATTCTGTGATTCTGCGTCAGGTTCCTGGATCCATGCTGAGAGAACTAGCACGAGAAATCATGGCTCCATAGTTGAGGGTATTTGTCTTTTGCTTATACGTGCATATTCTCATTCTTTCTGGTTCTCTCTCCTATGTTCTCACTCACTTTTCTGAATCTCTTTGCTGCTGGAAGCATGGGACAGAAAGCATTCACACAGAGGCAAATATTTTTGCCCTCTTTGTTGGGGTTGAGATTGTCCAGCGCCAAGGAGAATTGTCTCTTTCCCCTATCAGTTGCCTTAAAAACTAAAGTATCTGAGACTAGGCAAAGGTATGTTCCTACCTCATCATCAGAGCTGTAAAGTGCTCGGATTTCCTCATGACTACCTAATATAAGACTTTTTTGGTAGAATTATACAGAGGTATCATAACTTCAAACACTGACATTTTCTTATATGCTAATAAGATGGCAGATTTGTGTGGCATGATTCATGTATTTCTTTACCTTAGGCAGTTGTAGAGCAAAAGTTATCAAAGTATCTAAGTGCTGGGATCTTAAGACTTCATTGTTACTGTGCTCTGATAATTTTCACATCAAACATTCTCAGTTGAAAAGTAAAAAGATTATTTTGTTGCTGATGCTGTTATATACCCTGCAAGCTCTGGGAATATGCACACAAGCTTTGGCATTTCTTTTGCAGTTATGCCTAGAAGTTCCTCTCCAGATATCTCTTGTGTGATGTGTGATGGTATTATAACCGGTCTAAACTAACTTCAGGCATTTGTATAATCTCACTGGTTTAAAAAGACCACTTGCCATGATTCTGGCAGGTAGTTATTGTTCTTGCCTTTCTTAAGGATTAGGAGCATATTCCTCTCTAGTTTTAGGAAGATGCCTGAACGGCTTACCTACCAGTAAGCAAGAGAAATGACAGTTGAGACTACAGCAGGAAGTGGTTTTGTAAGCCTTTAAGGCCAAGTAGACTAGCTGTGTACATCAAGATTACATAAGGCTGGAATTGTTTATACGTTACTGTAAAGAGCATTAAGTTCACAGGCATCCTGGTTTTTTGGTGCTGGGATTTGATTTTCATTTCTTGTATTTTACTGGCTTGCATTTGGTCTATTTATTTTGTCCATAGTACCTCAGGAGGGATGTACAGTCAAAATATACAATCGACACTGGTTTTAACTAAAAGAAACAGAAAGAAAAACTTTATTAATGTGAGAAGCAGAATCCAGTTTCGTTCCCATCTGGACCTGTGCTGATTTTCTGTTGCAAGCATGAGAAGAAATTCAGTAGAAAATAAGTAGATTTATGTGTACATATATCAAGAAAAAGAACACAAACATTTTTCATTAAAGTTGAAGCACTTAGGACTGACCAGGGAGGAAATCTCTCACATGAAAGGTGTAACTATTTGGAAGAAATTTCACTGACCTGAAGCATACACGGAGCTTGTCCAATAGGAACTGGAATCAGGTTGCAGAACAGACCTGCTGTCTGTTATCAAGGGGTTTCTGCAGAATTAATGATGTGGGGCTGGTATGCTTAGGAGAAAGTGATCACAGCAACTGCTCATGGTGGTGAGGCAAGTAAAGCTTTGGGAATACTGAACAGTAGAGTTCAGGGATTGTGCACGGAGTGTTCATGGTGCCATTGACTCCAGCCTGACACCTGGCTGTGTTTGACTGAAATTATATGCAGCAAGTTTGCTGTGTGGGAATGTACATGTATATGTATGTATATACACACCATGTATATGTATGTATATACACACTTGTGAGTGTATACATACAAAAATGCATACCTCTGTAAGTTTGCATTAAGTATAGCAGTTTACTTTCTCATTTCCCTTTTTGATCTGTTTCTAAGATGACATATTGCTTTATTTGCTAAAGCAGACCTTCTCTTCATCTTTTATGTGGTTAGAAGTAAGCAGACTTCAGCGTAGCATGGGGCACCTGAGCTAGCTTTGTCTGAAAGGATGGAGTAGCTAAAGCAGTGTCAATATGAAGTTCATGGTTGATTCAGATAGCCATTTCCAGCACCAAACACAGTCAGTTTAGAACATATTGTCAAATTACCCATTGTTAGAATAAGCATTTCCCATTGTGTGAAATTTCCCCTCTGTTTTTATGTAACAACAAACCATGTGCATGTATATATATATGCTTTTATATTGCCATGTGTGGCATTACCAAATTTATCATGTTCTCTGTACTTGGGCATCACGATATTGTGAGCAAAGTCTGTAGAGAACACAAAAGGAATGCCAGTTGGCCTTTCCTGTTGCTTTATTTCTAACTGGTTTTGTGCCCTGTTTCTGTATGTCTGCAGCAAAATGAGCCACTCTGGCACTTTTTTGCATACTTTTGTTAGATCTCTACCTTTTTCTTCCTCTTCTACCCATGCAGTGCGCTGTGTGAAGCTTTTTCTAGTATGGGATATACATCCTATGAAGCTCTGACAGTACGTTCTTGGTTTCGATGTGTTTTCCAAATGTTCATAGATCAACCGACTGGTATGCTGGCCAAGACAGATGCTGAGCGAACAGTTGGTAAGTGTTCACATTTCCCTAATGCTTGCAGTAGCGATTCTATATTGCAAAACTGGCAAACATTTTCAGCTAATTACAAAACGTATTTTTGTTTGTATTCCTTTACTTTTACCTAATTACGAAATGTGTTTCTTTTCGACGCTTGTGCTATTTATTGATAGTTTGCCTGCTCTGCATATGACAAATTTATCACAAACAAAGATAAAAGAGCCTGTTTCCTTGGAAGCAAAGAACAAAAACTTGCTCCCAAGGAGACAAGCTATTTTCCCCCCATGGAGAAGCTGCTCTGAAAAAAGTGAAAATCTGAAGTAAATAGTCAGAAATCATGCTGTGAATGCCCTAAAAGAAAAAACAAGGAAAAAAAAATCAGTTGCAATTAATTCTTCCCTTTTTTGTATTGGATATTTTGCTTTCTTAGAGCAATACTTAATCACTTCTTCTATAAAACAGTGCAGTTCTATTTATCTGTAAAATACATCTTCTGGCAACTGTTTTTCATACACGTTTTGTAGATTTTGAAGAAATCCATCAGTGAAATTAAAGACTTTATTATCTATACGTAAAACTATTAATTCTCTTATAACTGTATTAGAAAAAATACTAGTTTGGACACACATTCTTTGTCTAGAGAGGTGCAGTCTTGTATTTTAGACATTTTTGAAAGCATATTTCATTTTATTATTTTGGAACTAAGATAAATTGGAAAGCACAACTGTACACTATATTTACTGCTGTGCTCTCTTGTAACAACCAGGGAAAGCCTATATGGAGCAGCTGACTGAAATGACAAGACTGATCTTCAAGCTGTCAGAAGTACAAAACATTCTTTCAAAGGCTCACCTAGAAGAGTCAGTTTCCAAGCAAGACCCTAAAAATGCTCTTGTCCAATTCATTAAGGTACTGTACATCTCTGCTAGCCTCACAGGACAATTTTAGTGAAAAGGAACTTAGATCAGATTTTTGCATGTACAGAAAGAAAATAATCGCACAAACTTCATAAGAAATGTAGTGATTTCATTTGTGTTTATTTCAGTGTTTTTGTTTTCTCAGGCTGTTGGTAGAACTTACAGCAGCCTTCAGACACTCCCCGAGAAATCTGCCATGGTAGCAAAGACTCTGGAGTATCTAGGTGATGTATTAAAGAATGTAAAACCTTACTTGAAAGTAAAAGGACCTCCAGAAGGTCTGCAGCTTGCATATTGGATCATAGGTAATTGTTTTGCAACCCCTGTTAGGAAATAGTTTTATGGACTCAATAAAATGTGACTTTATATTTTTATATATATAATAATTTTATATATATGTATACTGTCCATTTTAATGGTTTAAAAAAGCAAGTCACCAAGATGTTACAGTTAGATATTTAATTTTCTTCCACTGATTTTCTTTGAGTTTTATCCTGATACCTAATCTGCTTGTGTTTTTTTGTTGTGTTGCTTTGTTTTTAATTATTCCTGTAAATTAATATTTAAGATGTTTTCATGTCTTTTACTACTGAAAACCACCTGGTTTCCCTAAACAAAACCAGAAATGATCACAAGACAGTGAAGCAGTGTTATGAGAGGCTTTCTTTTTACTTAAGAAAACATAACTAAGGTTTAAAAGACAAAATAAAGCCCAATTGGGTGTAATTCAGTCACTTCTTCGCCTTCTGTGGTCTTGTTAAATTACAAAGATAGAGCAAGAAATTTACCAAATCTAAACACCTCCCTCCTGTGTTCAGACTGTCTTCTGCTGTCCCCTACATCACAGCAGTGATAGTAGAAGGAGTACTTCTAGCTGGAATGAGCACATTTCCTTCAAAGCAGGAAGCTTTAACAACATTATTAGAAGTATTGTTAAGTGATTGTTCTCTTTCTCTGTGATTGATCATTGTGTTTTCTTTCACTCCACAAGATTAATGTTGTTTAGTGTTGGTTTTAGGGATGGTAATGAATGACTTTTATAGACTAATAATATCTTGTAACAGCCTACTTTTGTTCTTTCATTATTTTCAAAGTCTTAAGCATA
The DNA here is from genome assembly GCA_034783455.1 of Micropsitta finschii. Classification (NCBI taxonomy): domain Eukaryota; kingdom Metazoa; phylum Chordata; class Aves; order Psittaciformes; family Psittacidae; genus Micropsitta; species Micropsitta finschii. The sequence goes on along the minus strand of JAVHNF010027686.1, from coordinate 2,580 downwards.
TTTTCTTGGGATATTCCTCTATTTTCAACCCAGCAAACATTTTTTTGCTTCTAATTAAATATAAAGTTAAGATGTCTGTGAGAACTACTACATGGGGATCTTGTTTTATTTAATCTGTATTTTGAATATTAACACTCATATATAGAGTTATTTTCTCAAGAAAAATTATATCTCACCTGCATTAAAGTTATTCCTCAAACTTAGAGTATTTGCACATCAATATCTTTTTACGGTTTTTTTTGCAACTCAGAAAGAAGATCTTAAAACTGGCTCAGAGCTATATACTTGAGAAGTTAATATGTTGAAAACAAGAAAGATGCTCTTTGAGGTTCTCATTTTGTGAATTAGGAGTGACAAAGGTCTGGAGAAACCATACTGGTTTAAAGGAGTTGGCTGCCCCACGTTCTTTTTAGTCTTCTGAATTAGATTCATTAAAGAGATTTTGAAAGATATATAATGTTTTCCTAACATTGAATTGCTGTGTGAGTAGTTGCTGATATGGCTGCAGTGTTAGATAAATGTGAAGGGAGGGCAAAGGCAGTGTCACTCTGAAAAATGTGATGAACGCACACTGTAAGGTAAATGTTTTAAGTGCACGTGTGCTGATTGCAGCAGTGTTATGTATCAAGTTTAGTTAATTTTCTGCATGGGTGTGGGACGCTATCCTTTCTTCAGCATTACTGTACTTTTCCTAAAGCAGCTTCACTTCCCTAGAAACTTGTATTGAATCAATTTAGTACTTTTATTTTGCTGAACTGTAAATGGACTTGGGTTATCTTTACTGGGATTTTTTAAAGGAATACCATGGAATGAGTACATGGGACTTAAATTGCTTTGGGATTTCTTGCAAATTTTTGTTGGTTTTTGTTGTTATTTTATTTTCAACAGGTTGTCTGGTAAAGTTCTGGGCACCAATATTGGCTACTTCCAAAGCACAGCAACTCTTGTTCCGCATCGTGGATTGCTTACTGCTGCCACACTCTGTTCTCCAGCAGGACAAAGAGCTGCCTGTGGCTTTGCTGTCTTCCATCCAGGAAAGCCTACCTCTTTATCTTCAGGTAAATGTCTGAACTCTATGTATCTATGTACTCTATGCAGACAAATGTATCTTCAGGAAAAGATTCATATTGAAAAAGATGTTTACTTTTTCCCTAATCAAAACAAGCATTGACTGAATTTAAAGAATCAGCAAGAGGAGCTTTTTCTTCTTATAGAATTAGAAGGAAAAATGCCACCCTCTCCTCTTGTTGCATGCAGTTAGGCTGTGGTACACTCCAGAGCTGCTAGTCTAATCGCTTTATGCATAAAGCTTTTAGCCAACCTGCTGTTTACACTGGTCTGATGTGAGAGATTTCTGAAGCAGTGGATCAAATAATCTTAGTATGTAGCAAGACACTTGTTGAGATGACAGAACAAACAGATGTTTTAAATCATCCTTGACTTGGCTACCTGTGGATAATTAAAGATGAACTGCTCTTTTTTTCATTGCCCTTAGGAACAAAAGAAACTTCTCTGTATGTCATGACACTGTTTTATCTTAATAGTTTGAGAATATGTTTTCCTGAATCAAGTTCCTGCTGCTTACACTTACATGACTAAAGCCTTCTTGCCTGTTGTTCCTCCTATTCTTCCCTCAACTTAGCTGTCACTCTTAAAACTGTGAGGCTTGTAGAAAAAGACAAAATCCTTCTGGTGAGGAAGAGAAAAGAATATATTTTTTAAAATAAATGACATGTTTTTTCTTGTAAATCCTTGGGTCTTTGCTTACTATTTTCCATTTGCTCTTAGTCTTCATTTTGATTGCAGTCTTAACTGATCATTTTACAGGATTGTATTGTGAAACAATGCAGGGGTGACAGTCTAAGCATCCCTTGGATTTATTCCTTTAAAAGTTGCACTGTGATCGATGGCATGTCACATGGAAGTGAATATGATTATATAATGGTGTGCAAAATATGATTTTCTTTGCTGCTCTGTAGGTATTTTCAGAAGCTATGTACATGTAGGGCCATCTGGACACTGGTATTACTACAGAGTGTGACTGTCTGTTTGCTAATTTAGGATTTCAGTCAGAGTGCTGTTTCTCTGTAGCCTGCACATACGGATGTAGATTCAAGATGAAGGTGCTCCAGTTGTTTTGAAGTCCAAGTGTTGTGGACCTTTGTTTCCTGTTTTCTTTGTCAGTCTCTGACTTCTTGACCTCACTGGCCTACTCTTCAGCAGGCCGCTGTATAGTCCATGTGCTTTCCGGCTAAGCTAGGTGATCTTACTGACCAAATAGTGTCTTTTAGACAGTTGGTACTTCTAGAAAACAAGTAATTCTTTAATTTGACAAAAGCCTCTGGGGAAAAAAGACAAAGAGAAGACTTTATTTTTCCTGTTTCAATATGGAACTTCTACATTTTATTAATTGCTTGTATTTACAAAGTTGCAACATTTTTAAGAGCTTCAAAATGCTTCATTCATTCCAAAATACTTTCTTCCCCTTTAATTGGGAAGTGGAAAAATTCTGATTTAGAATCAACTTTAAAACATTTTAATATCAGTTTTAAATTCTCTTAGGACTGCTTCTGAACTCCT
>JAVHNF010027683.1:0-16082 GCA_034783455.1 Micropsitta finschii | reverse complement strand
ATGCATCTGCATACAACGGTGTTATGCAAACAGCAAGCAGCATTGACTGAGGTGTGTAAAACTTCGGTTAGATCATACCGCCCAGTAGATACTGACTCTTGCCGGTCACCTTTCAGATATAAATCATTTGAATTCAGTTTAATTATAGTGCACTTATACCCCAACATTTTCCCATTTTAGCAAACAACTTTAAAGGTTTATCAAAGTAATAGATTACTGCAGTTGTTAGTACTTAATATACTTCACTTCTTCAAGTTAAGACTTGTCCCATAATGATACTGATGGATAGTAATGGGCATAGTAAATACCAGTGAGTTAACTGCAGTAAGCAACTAACAAAACCCCCACACCATCTTACATTAGAATTGTATCAGTTACCTACTAGCTTTGTAGAATAACATATATTATGTGCTCTTATATTAAACAGTATTTGACAACTCCTACGATTACCAAGAGACAAATCATCAAATAAATTTCAACATTTCATATGTTTAGAAATCATTAGTCCTTTTGATGCATTTGCTTAACTACCACGTTGAGGTTGTCTAAGAACAACTAGCTGCAATAAAAGCCAATCAAGTAAAATCCTTATTCATTACCTTTATATGCTTCACTCTATTCAAAAGAAATACTTAAACGGATTGTGTGGATGTAAGATTTTTTGCAAAAAGTATTGTTCTAATTAGTTTAACTGGTTTGAGGAATGCCAACAAGATACCACATTGCAGTTTCACTGGGAAGATTTAACAGGATTACTTGATTAAACCCTGGACTCACAGGGTTTGTAATTTATGCAGTCTAGAATTTTATGATATACTCAACAACTCTATAAGGTACACCAAGGAACATCTGTAACCCTCTACATGAAAAAGAAAAAAGAAGGGTGTTAGTCTCTCAGCTTGTAAAATACAATAGCTCATTTGTATTTCTCAAAGCAGCTAAGAGGCATGGGTTTGATGCAGTGAGACTGCGGTACAGGGATGTACACAGGTGAAAAATTGACACCAGAGTTATAAAATTATTAAGAAGTAAAAACAAATAGATGTAGATGTATATACCTATATATATTTATATATTTAGTACTACAAAAAAATATACCTCTCCGAACCCAAATTCCCAGCTGATGAATTCTAAATTTGGGAGACGCTTGTTAAAGGCACCTACAATTCTGAATTATGATCCAGACTGAAACCTGGCAGACTGAGTTTTATTGTCACATCATAGGAAATTCTGATTTTACTGTACTTTTCAGAGTGACAGGTTGTTAATGAAACCCTTATTTTTGTCTGTCTATTGCTAGGACCTTGCATCTGTTATTGAGTCTATACCCCCCCTTCCATTGGAAGTTGCCCCTTTCTGGTGAACAGTTCCCAAATCACACCATGGATATCCACTTCTGAAGGCTTAACTGAAATGAAATTCAAAGCTAGTATTTTCTGTATGTTATTACTTTGCAATTCTAGGTTTAATAAATGTTCCCATTAATTAATGTTCCCATTAAGCTTATTTCTGGAGATCAGCTGTTGATGACTAGCAGCTGAGAATCCTGCTTCAGTCACTTTCAAAGGGAAAGTAACTCCAGATTTTAACAACAAGGGAATTCAGAAATAAATTCCTGTTTTAAAGTCTTGTCTGAAAGGAAGTTTAAAATTATAAATACAAGTAAAAATCTCCTAAATCTTCTGTAAAGCATGTTTCCAGCCATATGGCATTATCACTAAGTTCATGTTTTAAACTGCAGTACTGAGTGCTCTGCAGTATGGAACCTATATAGTAATGAACACAGCTAAATCTATGAAACAATTAAATGTCCACCTGTGTGGCCACAATAGCAAGCAAGAAACCAATTAAAGCTGCTGATGAAACTTTTCTAGCAATGAAATCACTGTCTACAGCAGGATGCCAAAGTATCTAGGAGAAATAGGTGCTAAAAGGCTGCTGCAATTATCTGGAGAGATTATTAAGATAAAGTTAATGAAACTTCAGGAAGTGCCTGAGAGTATTTCTACATCTCCGTGTGCTCCTATAAAATCTATCAAGTGTCTGTTTATACACCATACAGGTTTGTAGAAGTAAAAATCATTTTCTTAACCTCAAATACTGGAAAGTAAACATAAAAAGCCAGTGAATGTGAAGTTTACCAGGGGTAAATAAATGTATAGCATACCACTTATCACTGTCAAAGTCCCATTTAAGCACCTGATGTGTCACTCCAGGATCAGGATTGAAAAGAACATGTGGCCAGCACCATGAAGGAAGCCAGGACCACAATAAGACCAATGTAGTTTGCTTTACATTGCTGTGGAACTACACTTTTATAAAGATGAATTTGAAACTGGCATGAAACTACAGCCTAAAGTTATCATGTCTCTAACTTCTGAAATAGTTCTTGTAGTCTATCCCACATATAGATTTATTACATGGCTCCTTTCCATTCAGTTTAGGGCTGTTTCTGATCTTGATGCCCACCTCTTCCCACACTGCTTACTCATTCTTCCCACCCGCCCCAGTATTACATTCCCTCTGGAAAAAGTTACAGGGGAAAGAGACAGAATATGATTAATTTTATATCCTTAGCAGGTTTAAGGTCTCATGTCTGTGAGGTGAAACAGCTACTTTCTTACCAACAATAACTAGCAGAACACCATGTATGCTTCTGGAAAACTCTGAGGAAATTAATGTCTCAAAATCTTGGAAATGGCTTAGAACATGAGACACACTGAATCTGCTTAACCCTCTGGAATGCCAACATTGTTTTGGATGAGATGGAACAGATCCCTGAAGGGCAGAAGGGTTTGGAGCCTGGTTATCATGAACCAACAGATAACCTGAAGGCAATTCTTATATGTAATTTGATCTCACAGTATCTCACATTCAGTGCCACTTTAAAACCTAGAATCTCCAAATCGTTTAAAAAATGCAAGTTATGAGAAAGGCTTCTGCTCCCATTAAAGTATATCCAAACCAGGGGTTGCAAAACAAACTAAAACAAAGACTCAACTGGAGTGCTTAAGAGAACTTTGGCAGAAACTCACCCTTTTCTCCATTTCCAAGAGTGATCTGTCAGCAAATCTTTCTTGTCTCTGAAACAAAAAATTAATGAAGACATGAATACTTAATCAACACAGAACTGAAATAAAAACAATTCAACTGGACATTTTAGATCAAAACTAATGTGGATGCTCAGGGGTGTCTTGTCAGGACTTGGAGAATGCAAACCTCAGTGGGTGCATAAATTGGTGGGAAAATGCTATACTTTGATTGGACCTTCTTCTAAGACATGATCTGCTCATTTCAGTACTCTTTTGCTGCCTTCTTCTCTTGTTCCCAGATGTTATGCTCAGGAATAAAAAATGTTGGTTGAAAAGGGCAAAGGCTTAACTGAAAAAATAAAATAGTTCATTGAAAATAATGCCATATTTTTACATTCTGCAATGCCTCTGTGAGGCCAGTAATTGCTGTTTATTTTAGTGGCTAATGTACATGTTTAGCGTGATTATTTTTTTTCACATTGCAAGTAGGACATCACTTACACTTAAGTTGCTTGTCTTGCTTTTCAGACCAGTAAAACTCCCATAGATGAAAGCTTGTGTCACGTAAAAGAACTGTTGAAAAAGTGTTTCTATGGACATAAAATCTGACATGACGATAATCTGAAACTGCTCACTCCCCAAGGATGACAAAACTCTAGCAACTTCAAAGCAAAGAAAGAATTGCCAGAGGGGAAATTGTAATTAAAATTAGATAACCTGTATGAAAAGCATCCAATTTGTAGTCTATAAAAGCTTTTGAGAACCACAGTTCTTCAGCCCCAGGACCATAGCTGTAATAATTATCTCAAGACTTTCACAGTGGAATCAAAACATGTTAATTTGTTAATGAGTCAGTATGTAGCATTAAGGAAAAGACTCTAACAAGGGAATGCAAACATAAAGACTGCATTTCTGTTTTTAAACAAATGCACTGTTTAAGTGATGTCAAAGCTTTGGTCCCTGTGAAAGTTCTCCATCCCTTCCTGAGAAAGTGGTTTTGGATGGAGCGAATTGGCCTCTTCCACACTTGATCTCGGCAAAAAGACCAAGAAGTGCGTCACTGAGCTGTGCAGATGGTGTGGTTTCAACTCAAGCTGTTTCTGCAGGGATACCAGGCTTCCGTAATACCTGTGCCTGGGAGCAGTGATCGTCTCACATACCTCCCATCCCAGATGAGATCCCTTGACCCACTTCTGAGCCTCACTACCACATAACTTCCAAGTGGTAAAGTACGTGAAATAAGCAAAGCAACCTCTTTAGGCTCTCCTCTGAGGTGAGATCTCAAAGAGAAGAAAGGAACCTTGAACCCATCCAAGAAGGCAGATTTCTTTTTGTTTCTTCACTTCCCAGCACAGTTTTTCATCCACTCTCTGGATTGCAGCAGCTAATCCATAAAACTGGCCCTTCCCCAAAGTGACCATACTACTGGTGGCTGCTCTCCCAGCAGGACAGAAATGGAGGCTTCCCTGTTACTGTGCCAACACAGAGCAGCAAAAATATTATTTCCAGCTAATTATTGCATGCCTCAGATTAGGAGAGGATTAAGGACTTCTTTGAGAGTTCGGGTTGTTGTGGGGTTGGAGGGCAGAAGTGCAATGGGGACAGATGGGCAATGGAAAGAAAAGCCCAAAGAGAAACATGAATAGGAAAGAGAAGGGTGCTCGAAAGATGGGAAGATGAAGACATGGAAATGAAGAAAGGAAAAACTGAATGCAAAGAGGAAAAGTAAGGCAGTGGGGAAGACAGAATACCCATGGTATTTACACGGGTTGGGACTTTTTAATACAAAAGAACTTGAGACCCAGGTCAAATAAATCTTATTTCTTTCTTCTTCCATTGTGCTGTGGCAGTCATGCTTAAAGTAAGAAGAGTTTAAGGTCTGAAGATAGCAATACTGTGGAGAACTCACAGAAGTTTTAAGGCCAGAATAGCTCTTTCCATCACTTGTCTGCCAAGTGTGCCATCACTGTATCTAGGAAAACCCTGATAGAATTTCTATGAGGAGAATGTCTCTTCACTGGCATGTTACCTGCAGCACTGGTAGCCCCAAGGAAATCCTGTGGTGTGATAGCAGTATGGCTTACCTGGAAATTAGGGACTCTGGGAAAACAAACTGATCTGTCAATGCCCAAAAGCATCTGAGTCCCTTTTCTACTATTTTTTGCCACGTTTTTTCCCCATTCTATGGTCAATAAAATTTGGGATATTAAGGTACATTCAAATCTACCTTCATCTCACTCGTCTGTGCTCTTTCCAGGTCTGTCATTTAGATCAAATCCTATTTGCTGCTCTGTCCTCATTCAGCAGCTTGTAATTTTGGTTTCTGAATGAGCCACAGGGAACTATATAGCGTTCACACAGGAAAGTGTGTACTACACCATTGCAAGTGAAAGCAGTATAGGTACCTACCACACTTCACTAAGGAGCTGGCATACCAGAGATGTTAAAAGAAGAACTGGAGAGAAGAGTAAGATAGCAAGGGTGTAAGTAGTGATCTTCTGAGTCTGAATCTCGTGATCAGCCAGAGCAGACTTCTCTTTAACCTAGGATTAAAAAAAGGCTAATGTACAAGGTTACTTCCCAAGTGAGCCATTTCATTACCTTTCATAACTTCACAATGTGATAACAATCAGGAGGACTAGATTAGATCTTTTCCAGCTAAGAAAACAGGGAGGAGGTAATTGTTTTCTCTGCCTTCCTCCAGGTGACTTGGTAATCCAATGTGTTGTACCTGACAGTGGGGAAATGATGCACATCTTCCTAAACGCTCTTACACACGACCTATGCTTGCAAGCACCTATAGTGATAAAATATTCATTATATCATATTTGCTTAAGGCAAAAATATACTAGTGATCTGATTTAAATGCATGGAGTTATCACATGCTGGTCTCTATTTATGGGAGTAGCGTCTCTGGGTACTGCTATTATTAGCACTGCTGTGAATGCTATTTGTGCTTTCTTGCAACATGTTTCATTTAATCTAACATCCCAAGGCACTTTATGAAAAAAGTTGTTCCATATCAGTAGTGCCATATGTAAGTAAATACTCTTCCAGCCAGGCATTTACCTTCACCTGTGATCTGCAGGCTGCTGGCTACTGCATGGACACAGAAAGCAAAGGAGTCAACTGCCAGGTTCTTTACCTTTCTGAATCTTATATAAGGAAGACATTTCATGCCTTCCATGAGTTCTTCCATTGTCAGGCTGTGATTCAGGGGACTCAAGTGGAGCATAAAAACTTTTTGAACTCACTGCTGGATACCAACCAAGCACAGCAGTTTGGTTATCAGGCAGCCCGAAGCAGGTCAGAAGAATTGCTGGACACCCATAGGTCATGGCCAGGCACAGGCTGGTGAGGTCCAATTCTCTCTGTTCTAACTGGGATGCTATGGATGGCTGGATCTCAGCTCCACACCAGACCTTGACTTTTGAATGTCCATGCATTCTGCTTTCCAAACAAAGGAAATGCAGATACACATTCTAGATGGGAGATCAGGGTGGAAGACTCAGCTCATTTAAAATGGAAACAACATAATCATATCTGTGTAACTAGTTGCTGTGGATTTACTCACAGAGCAGGATGGGAGATAGAAATTGGGGCTTTTCAAGGATTCTGTCTTTTGGAGGATTTTCATCTGTCAAGACAAGCAACCAGGTCTAGCATGAGGTGTTCCTGTCCATGGCAGGAAGTAGATGATCTTAAGGTCCTTTCCAACCCCAACCGCTCTCTAGTTCTGTGATACTAAGTCCCCCCTTGATGATGCACAGTAGCTGGCATGACTTTAATGCACAGGAAAAGGCCATGCAGCACCACTCCCAGTGCATAAATTGCTGAGGAACTATGAGAACAGAGGCATCAAAGTGAGTTCTCTCACGCAGTAAATGCCATGGATAAATATAATCAATTATAACAATGTGTGCCAGAAACTTAAATATCCTGGTCAAGACTTTCATTCATGAAATGGGGACAGCAGTGCATACCTGCTTCAAAGAGGGTGATTTTAATTATGCCTAACCAGGGACAAATATGTCTCCTTTCTCATTTGTCTTTCTGCTCTGGCCTGGAAAGAGGTAATTCTACTGGGCTTTATTATCAGCCTTCCCGTTGCTCTACATAGAATGTGGAGGGTCGTACCAATCCCCTGAATCATTCACTCAGCAGCATTGTTTGGGTTTGGTTTAGGATGTTTCTCTAATTCAAGTTGAGGCTGGTTTGATGTTTTGCTGTTCAAAGTTATTCACCACCCAGGCCTTTTGTGGCTCCATGTTGGCACTGGAGCCATGTGCTGTATCTGAGCTTTCACAACAGCAGCCAAACAAATTAATCTTTTCCAAAGATGTAACATGGAAGACTATTGCGCCTTCTATTTTATGGCACTGTTTTTTACTTTATTTCACACTCAGATTCTAGGCTTCATTCTGTGCCATTTGCCTGCCTTGAATACTGAATAAATCCTTACATGTTGAAGCTACACCTCCTAATTGTAGTCCTGTAAACCAGGACAATATGCCACTTTAGGATTTTCTATGAGCAGATCTAAACTGACCTGCAGCCTTACCAGCATTCTCATTTTATGTTATTTTTCATTTGAAGATCATACCATAGATTCCTAAACTTTTAATTAAAAGAACAGGAGCAGAAATATGGAGCTGTCTCATGTCCCACACTGTCAGGACTGTTGGAATTAGAGAACAGTGATAAGTAGCATTGAGTTCTTTTATGGTGGTGTCCATTTGTGAATGCTCATTAACCACACAAACTTTCCCAGGCAAACTAAAAGGTAAATTACATTATACCTTCTTCACACCTAGGTAAGTAGCTGAACTAGATGCAAATCCAAGGAATACTTCCTCTGGGCTCTCCATAATTGTAGCAGTCTCTCTCTGTTACATCTAAGCACAAAACACAGACCTGGAATTCATTCCTACTTGACATTAACATTTCCTCCCTCACAAGCCAGAGTTAGCTCTGGCCCCAAACAATTGCTGCACAAGTATTGACACAAGTACTTACAGTCATATTTGCAGTGGGTGTGCAGGAAAACGCAAGCATTAGATGAATCTTTCTCATTTCACTAAGCAAGAACAAAAAACCTTTGGCCTTTTCTTAGCCATGGCACGACTCGTAATGTAAAATCAGATGCTAGCCATAGTTTGCAACTAACACAGGATGCAGCTCAAGTCCAATGCTGGCTGAAGGCACGATACTGCTGCAGTGGACTCCAAAGCCTTTTGTATCGGCTGTGGGACACAACGTTACCTTGATAGGAGCTAAAATAACAAAGTCATTAGAATAGTGAGGTTGCTCATGGCCTGGACAATATGAAGCACCATTGGTGGGATGTTTGACTCCCTGCTCCACAGCATGGCATCCCTCCAACTCAGATCAGAGAAAGGAGGAGGCAGTATAATGCCAGAAAAGGTCTAGCAGTACCCAGGGCTGCTGGCAGTCCTTGCTGCTCTCCTGGTGGGCATTCCCCCAAAACAGAACCAGAGAATACCTGAACTGCACCACTCCTGACCCACCACCTCCCAGCGTGGGTCGAAGTGACTGGAATCCCCTTCCTGATGACTGAAGCAGTACAAACATTGGTGGAATCTCTGTCCTTGTGAATCACCGAAAATGGAAAATAATAATCTACAAGATACAATCAGTCTGCAACCAGCAAAACTTTGTCAGCACAAGAATAAGACATTCTCCTTAATCCCGTCCTTGCTGAAAGAAGTTTATTCAAGTATTTGTCTAACCTTGTATTTAACCAGGAAATCCAGCTGAGCTAATCACTTTCTGCCAAAGAAGTATTTGGGTGCTAGTCTGCCATGACATTTTGAGTGATTCTGTACACTGTGACCATTCTTTTAATGGTTTAATCACACGCAGAAAGAGCCACATATTTTCCAATGATGTTTCCTTCAGAAAATCAAAGAGCGTTGTCATCAGAGAAGACATAAGCGAATGTTGTTCATTATTTGTAGAGGTGGTGCCTCCAGATGAGAGGCCAAGGGTTCTGCCTCACATGCTTTGTATGGACCTTTCCTTCTCCTGTTCACGCTATTTCATTCTGCAAGTTACATCTTTAGCCTCCACTCATGCTCTCTTCTACTGGTATTTCAAACAAGAGTCTCCTTCTTGTGTAAGAGTTTGATGGCTTGGTTACCTCTAGCATTATCCCATCTCAGAAATAATATAGTACTGTGCTTTATTGTGTAGCTTCTCATAAGTAGTAAGGTATTCTCTGTACACAGACACACATGTGCTTCTACACTCTGTGATGAGTTTATGAGTAGAAAGACATAAGAGAGAATTAAGAAGTTATGTTTTTCACAGAGAGGAAATTATATGGATAACAGCAATCCTGGGAACACTAGATCTGTAGTTACCCTGGATAGAGACTCACCCAAAATAAGTCTTGAGCTGTCTATGGAACTGCCACCGCCAGGTCTATAACACCAGAGAGGGCAGCATGCACCTCAGTTTCCCTGCAGGTAGAATGGTGAAGATTGAACCAACCTCATTCAAGACTCCTGGATGAATAGTCCATGTTCATCTGCTCCTGATTCTGGTGCGCTATCCTACCATGGCACCTGCAATGGGAGCAAAACCAACTCCAAGTGGCCCTTGGATTTCCTCATCTCATCCCACCTCTGCCTGCGCAAGACTCACATGTTAAGATCATTGAAAATGAAGAAAAAGAAAAATGCAGACACTCGAGTCCCACTCCCCCCCCACCCCCCCCTTGTCCCTTGAAGAAGAATTCAACAAAAATAATTGCCAAATAATTAGCTGCCACCACCCCCTCCATTGTCCCCTTCAAATCACTGCCATGTTGAGTCACGCTGTGGCCAGGGCCTTGCAAGCTCCGGGGGTCACTGATGTCCCAAGACAGCTCAGAGCGGGTCCACATGGACCTCCCCAACCCACCCCGGAGCCACTCGCACGCACCGGGTACACCCATCCTGAGCATCTTGGAGCTGCCTCGGTTTCCCCTTAGACACCAGTGGGAATGAGAGGGCTTGCAGCAAGATCTGTGCACTCTGAGCACCTTCCAGGATCAGGCCTTGAGTGACAAAGTCATGCAGATGTGGCCACAGTCAAATATGAACCAGCTGAACGCTGCAACTCAGCACATTGTCTTCAGATCAGGCCCTGGAAGAATTAAAACCAAGTGTGTGATCTGAGCATGATGAAATGAACTCCAAATGAAATTAGAGTTAGCTCTCTCCTTAGCAGGGAGCACAGGATCAGATTGTTAGGTTTTAATAAAGTGTGGCCAGTATTTTAATAAAGTGTGGCTAGTATATTATACAACATGCTTTTACAATTACTGCAGGAACAAGGACAGGAACTTCATTAACACTTTACAGGGGAAAGAAAGCTGTGCTACAGGCTAGTGATATATTGCTATTGTGACAGTAGGTGTCCTGCATTTAAGAAAACAAGAAAAAAATCTGGGGAAGGGAGTAATTACACTGTCAGCAAATGTGTTTGTGTTAGCAATGAACTGTTCCCTTCCAAGTCCCGCAGCTGCCAGGAGCCTGCATCGCAACATGGCAAATTTCTAGGACAGAAGGTGACTCCATAAACACAGCAAGAGCTGTAATGTGAGAGACAAAACTCCTGAAGGAAGAAAAACCACATGCAGAATCGTTTACAAAACGTGTTTTCTAGGCGGCTGCCGCAGCCATTGGCAGGATTACAGTTACTGCTTTTAAAGCGAGGTTAACTGCTTTGATAAAGCACAGGTGAGCTGTATCTTGCGAGTTGCATGTCAGGCAGGATTAGCTCCTTGGCAAATTATCAAAGCCAACTGATAGCAAAACAAGTTGGGACTCTCCTACAGTGGCAGTTTAAAACTAGGTGTAACTTCACCTAAAACAAATGAATACAGCGGGGGTGTAAGGGGACTACCTAACTAATTAACCCCTTCAGTAACTCCCAGGCAGATTACAGTGTTTTGTAGAAATCAAGGAGGTCTCAAGAAACCTAAGATGGTGTTGAGTAAGTTGGAGTGAAATTCAATCACTGGCGGGATTCTTTCTGTGTAGTTTGGGGGTTCAGTTCAGGGTGTTAGGAGGAAGGGAGGAGACCATGGGGTGAAATGCTTCCCTAGGTCATCTCATGTTGATGCTCAGCTCTGCCCGTTGAAGGAGCAAGCTCACAGTAAAACACACACAGTGCTCCCCAGAGTAGGGAAAAGCTGCACTGCAGTTTGGAAAGAGCAGCTGTAAGCATCCATGAGGATGTAAAACCACCCATTGAATCACTGTACAGAGTTCTGAGATTTTTATACTGTTTTGGACTAGAACAGCAGGACAAATCCATGTTTGAGGAATTAATTCCATCAACTAGTCGATGCAATAGATATCTGTAATGTCTTTAATAGCATAGATAATCATGCAGAGATTATCAGAAATGTTGCCCTTTATGTGTCCCAGCGATTTCTAATTTTGCAGCAGGAAACACAAACAGTTGTGTATACTCTCAGTGAGCACACGTCTTCAGTTGGACTCCCAGCCTCCCCAACAAGATCGTGCAGTTTGTGGAAATTCTGAGGGTAACCAGTCTTGTAGCACTGCATATGGGAAAACCAGGCATGCAGAACTGGATGCTGGGCTGAAAATGTGGCTTGTCGGGAATAATGAAAGAGATGGGAGGCAATTAAAAAGGAGAAAAGTGACAATCTGACAACATACACAATTAATGTAATCAGATCCCACATTCACTTCATAAGTAGTAAATCAAAGCATAAGTAAGAATGATATGAACTTTTTAATATGAAAAACTATTCCCATAATATGCAAAGTCAGGGAATACTAGTAAATTTTTGTCTGTTGCTGATCATTAACTGATTTAGGATAGACCTTGTTGAGTAATTACGTTTAATGAGAGCTTGTCCATACAAGCTGCTATCAGATGTCATTTTATACAGTTTCGAGCCAGATATAATGGGTTAGATGTACATATTAACTTTCTGTAATACTGTACTGGCTTTTTATGGGAGAGGGGTGAGAAAAATTCAAAACTGATTGTTGTGTGGCTTCCTTTCATACAGTTGTATTTGATCTAATTTGATTTATAGCTGCACATTTTGAATGAGCAGAAATGTCTTGAGGGCAAAAAAAAAGGCTTGCTATAGTAAATGTTCATGTTAATATATTTTCACCTGCTTTCTTGGTGGGCTCCATAGTTGGCTGTATTCACTACTGGTTGGGAGTCTTCTGGTTTAAAAGAAGATACTCTATCTTTTTGCTCTGTCTTGTAGGGATGTAATAAGCTTCCCACACCCTCTGCAAGAGGTGATTGTGTAACTAGTCCATGCTGGCATAACAGTGTCTTCACCTAAATTACCAATATTGCTAAACATAAAAGCAGGACAAAGGCAGATGTCTATTTCTGTGAGTGAAGCACAGCTGTAACTCATAGGCAGTTTCTCCCAGGTGGTCCCAGAGGATGAATATTGAACCTCAAAGAGAAGTGAGTACAGAGGTTAGAAGTTCCACTGCTTTTAGAGAAGTGTATAAAAGTTTGGGTGCTGATATTACTTGAAGGCATAAAACCACAAACAGTTTTCCTGATTGCTCAAGAGCTGCTGAGTCCCCAGTGTAACCCAGCTTAGTCTTTAATGTACTGCCACAGTTTTTCTTCATCAGTGAGACATGGGGAGATGAATGAGTACCTTTTCTGTCACACTCTTTCTAAGAAAAGCATACACACTTAAAAAGGCATGAGAAAAGGCATAAACTGCTATGTATCTGAGCTACACACACTGCAGTGCGAGGACTCAAGGTTCTGCTGCCATTTAAACACAGAATAAGAAAATTAGTATTCTTTGGGGTTGACTTTTGTCACTGACTTCTGCATAGTGGTTGGAAAGGGCCCCTTTGCTGTGAATTGTTACATAAATCCTTGCTCCAGGAGCAGTTTCTCTTAGGAATTTATTGGCATCTGCACTAATAAATACAGGATCCAGATTGTACCACAACTTTGGATAACCTACCTCTGTAATTCTGTGTTATGTGATTGTAGGGCCATGTACTGTTTCTGATACCAGTTGGACAGCAGGTTGTTTGTATCAGCTGTTGAGTGATTCATACCATTTACTATGTTGGGTATTGACTGGCTCCTGATCAATCTCTCCTTTAAACAGCATTGCTGACGGGCACCAGGGAGTCTCTGCATTGCCTGGAAATGGGGCAGGTGAACTAAGTTTCCCTGAAAGCATGGAGAGGAACAGGACATAAATTTCAGCACCTGAAAGCAATAATCCACTCAGTATAAATCCATCCCTTTTTTAGGCAGGTTTTAAGTTCAAAGTGGGGCTTTCCTGCTTTATCTAACTCAGGTAAGTCTTATTCACTAGAGCTGAAAAAAAACCAAAACCCCCTTGTTTTTATTTGGCACTGTCTCTTCACATTATTCTGTGTGTGCACAGTCTCACTGGTGCTGTGTGACTGTAGTGGCCTTACTGAGGGATATCACATACATAGACTTTTTCTGCTTCATAATATGAATTTATTTTTGTTTACAAATATTTTCTGGGTTTGTCTTGATGTTGATCTTTATTGGGTCATTCCTACTTTTGCTCCATAGGTTACATGGATGGGGCTTCTTCTCTCAAACAATGATGTGGCTATCTGTGTGTGCAGCACACAAGCAACCCTACTGTGGTTGCTGCTGACAGTCTGGAGTAATACGTCCTAACTTAGGTTTTGATGTGTTAGGTGTTGACCAGGGAAGTAATTTGTGCTGCTGACACTGGTTTAGACTTTAGTTGTGTTTGCTATTCACTATGAAGTCTTTGAGAGAAAAAAAATGTAGAATTTACATAAAGTTAGAGGAATAGGCATATATTTCAACATAAAAGGAGGGGGAGCTGAGAAAATTAAGTAATGTATTCGGATATTCTCTTGACTTGTTTGGTAAGGTTTATGTTGAAATGTCTCCTACTACAGCATAGGTTCATGGTGTATTTCAGTATGGCCTGGGTGTATCTCTAGAATGGTCAGAATGAGAACAGCTCTAAATCTGTGGGAACTTCAGATTTCAATCTCCATCTAGTTGTGAAGTTTAATTTTCTCATGTGTATTTGCATCCTGAGATATACAGAATAGAGAAAAGACAGGCATTTGGTATTCAGAGAGGTGAATGTCATTTGCATTCACATCTCCAGCGACTGCTCATGTCGCCTGCTGGTCCACAGCGATGCTGCATGTACAGGCTTGGCTCTGTGTGTGTCACCCACATCCTGCAGAGCGCCTCTGCCTTTTCTCACATGCATACTCGTTAGAGAATCTCTCTTATTATCTGGGCTATAATCCTTCCCTGGAGGGATACCTTGTGCACAAAATTAACTTCATTTGGCCACAGAAACTCCCTGTGCCTTTGGCATCTGTGTCTTTATACACAGAAGAAAGAACATCTAAGGCAAAGCTACATTTTTTTAGAGCCAGTAGAAAATATCTCACACCAAGCTGGACTGGAGGTCACTGTTGAGCTGAACTCAGCCCATACTTGGTTTAGAAGAAAACGGCTTTATTTTTTTGTTATCTTCTTTGCAAAGACATTTGAGGCTTGATCTGCCTTTATTGACTGAGCCGACCAACGTGCAGGAAGGATGACCTGAGCCTGCTTGGGTTTGGACTTGAAAGACTTGACTAAAGTCAAGTCTTTCCACATTTCCCATATTTTATTAGCCTTTCCTTCCTTTTTTCCTCTCCTTTCTTTCCTTTTGGACAGGCAATTACATCTGATATTTTGAGAAGTAAATGTTTTTCTAGCAACAAAAATAATTTTGCAGAAAGTGCAAAAACCACTGCTTTTCATGGGAAAAATACCCACAAAAAGCAATTCAGCTGGGGGAAGGAGAGAAAAAAAAAAAAAAAGAAGAAAGATTCAGCCCAAAGCCTCTGAGCTTTCAGTGCAACTTTCACCTCAAGGGGGAAGTTGGGTTGTTGCTTTTTCTACAGCTGTTGCTATTTGAGTCTTCATTCTCTCTTTCTGTTTTTATTGCTTTTCCCACAGTTTAAATCAGATTCTTATATTTCTTATCTTCCTCCTGTCTTCTCTCTGTAATACCCAAATTTTGCTGTCATTTTGCTCTTCATGAAAAGAAGGGGTGAGGGGGAGGGGACATGCAGCTGAAAGTTACCATTTTTAGCAATGATAATGGAAATTAAAAAACATTATGTTGATTTTTTTCTTTTTTTTTTTTTTTTTTTTACTAAAAAAACAATAGTAATTCCCCTGTCTTCCAAAATTTAATAGGCTACAGTTGAGCACTTCTTAGATGGTGTGTGGATTCAAGGGCTTCGCATTTCATCAGCATCCTTAATGAGCTTGAGGTGCCTGTAATAAATCTCAGCCCTTTTAATGAATTCTTTATAGCTCTTAACTGCTTCAGATAGAGATTGTAGAGTGTAACCGGTAGCACAAAATCTTGGCATGTAATAAAACGAACAGCCCCATCCTTTCCCTCTGGCATCCCATCTGAGTTTCTGCGGCACAGATAACCAAGAATCTGTCACTACTATGAAGTTTGTGAAATTTAATTAGGAAACTAATAAAACAGCTCTCATCTACTACTACAGTTACCTAGGAGATGTTATGTATGGTTTAAGAGTTTCTACCAATGGAGCAGGATCGCATGCATTGGAGAACTCTTATTTGAATGAAAGAGGGTTTAAGACTGACCACTTCTCTTTTTTAAACCATCTTCTAGCAGGGTTAATACTTGACTAGAAAGGCATATTTGCACTCCTTGAATGAGCCATTTATACACTGGTGATGAGCAGAGGCTGGGATATCAGATGTTCCAACCAGTACTATTCTATGATCCTGTGTTTTAAACACACTTAGGAGAGAGATGTGGGCCTTTTGCTTTTAATTTTTTCCTATTTTCTGTTCTTGACCACACTCTCAATCAAAATGGTTTATTTTCCAGTTCTAACCCCAATGCTTTGGAAATTATTTAACACAGTTAGAGCTTTTATCTCTGACCTTTTCAGAGATAAAGACTGAGACAAGTTGTAATGGAGGAGCCATAAATGA
>JAVHNF010027672.1:0-23715 GCA_034783455.1 Micropsitta finschii | reverse complement strand
GGTGTTTATACCCTCCCCAGTCAAAATTCCTTCCCTTTTCATAAGCTGCAGTGTTAGTCACAGAAGTACCACAGCTCCTAGTATGCCAGTGCCTCTGATCTGCTGCTTCTCCCAACAACAACCCAAAGCAAGAGATCTCTTGCCATCACCTGGCCTGTCATCATCAGGGCACAGCCTATGCTCATCCACATAGTTACTCCACTGGCACAACTCAGTTTGATATCTTCCATTTAGGAACAGCTTAATAGTGTAAAGCTGGCATGACTGGTGAAGTGTTTTAAGAGCTTATACACAACTACTGCAGACCTATCTATTGTTCTCCGTAAGCTTATTTGAGACTCTAAATCTGGGCTCCCCAAGATCAGAACCCTATCCCTTCTATTCAAGGAGGATGCCACCTCTTATGTCCAGGCATTTTCTCCCTCATCTTCTGACCTCAGCCTAATCTAGATGGCTCATTCATGGATTCAGACACTAAGCCTAAAGCTGTTGTTTCTGCACCATCTCAAGTACATACGAAGTACTGTCAGTGTCATTGTCTTCTCCTTAGTAAACTTTCTGATGGGCCGAGAGATAAGCCAAGGATATCTCATACGGGTTTCCCATGTCTCTTTTCTAATATACTTTCATAATAGCAGCATCTCCTGTTTGTACGGACTACTTGCACAAGGAACATCATCACAGGAGAGCCCACCATCAAGAGATTATATTTTGTCAAGAGCTCTCCACAGACAGACATACTGAGACTGGAACCAGCAATCATTGATTATGCTTTGTGCCTTTTGTTATTCTGTTTACTCTTTTCTTCAGTAATAAAAAGATCACTAATTAATAGCTGTGATTATTTGGCTTAATTTAACCATGGATAAGAAATTAACCTAAGTGATGTGCAAGCCTGCAGATGGGAAGACAGGAAAGTGGTAAGGTAAAGATGATCTTTCCTGAACTGTCTTTAAAGCAGATTTGCCCCTTTGTTTTCTATATGCTGTAAGTGTTTCATACTGTCTAAATACAAAATTACATGATGGTGAACCTGAACAAAAAAACAATAAACATTTTTTTCCTGTACTACCCTTCAATCTATGTATAGATGGCAGGAACTGCTCATTAAACAAACAGCTCTAACTAGTCTCTCTGGCCTAAACATATAACAAAGTGCCATTGCAAAAACCAGTATGAGCGCACTTCATGCTTCCTTGTCCTTTTTCCTTGTTTTTCATGTGAACTTCTGCTTTGTACTTTCCGTCATGCTACTCTGCTCTTGGAAAAGCTTGTGTTCTGTCTTTCCATTGACTTCCATACAGAAACAGTCCTGGGAACCCACTTATCTTCACTGATTTGTTCTGCTCCCCAGCCTGAACTGTCACTGTACTCCCAAGATTTCCAGGTAAGGTGTTAACCTTTAGAAATCAAGTGCATGCAAATGACTGCAAAGCGTATCTGAACTTGATTTTATTAACAATGTTTAGTGACCCCTAAAAAATAAATCACATCCCTAGAGGTCTGCAAAGGACAAACTAAAAACCAGCACTTAACATAGTACAGGAAAACAGTGACGTCGCATAAGCAGCTAGCAAAGACAGATTAAAGACACCTTATACAAGCAGGAAGATTCTTCTTTTGATAAAAAACAGATTAACTGATAAACGTCAGGGGACAGAGAGTAAAATATTTCTGAATTTAGGACAGATTCAAGTTCACAGCTACATGATGGGTGAATAGGAGAGTATTATGTGCAAGGTGAAACGAAAAGAGTTGCAGGAGTTAAACAGCCCCAAAGTAAAATGTTTGATTTTAGGTCAAAATTAAACTCTACTGGGTCGGGAGGTTTTGTTGCTGTTATTGGGTTTTTATTTTATTTTTCCAAAGACTACTGCATTTCTACTGTAGATGAACTCAAATTATTGTTTTGAATCTTTGCCCACTGACTATTAAAAGCATTATGTTCTTGTGTCTCATAACAGTATTCTATCTAAAATTCTAACACTGCTCTTAACACGGTCCCAAGCTTTTCAAAAGTCTCCACTGAAAGCCGAACACCTGAGGAACAGTATTTACTATTAACAATGACCCTTCTCACCCCCTCATTCAACTTTTTCAAATGCTGTATAACAATGTGAAAAACATCAAATTATTTAATAAAAATACTTATGAATAGTTAAAATTCTTTTTACAGATTAGCAAACAACAGATCATATAGGAGAGCAGGGAAACCACAGTAATAAATATGGGCTTTATGTGGATCTCTCTCAAAAAAGACCTTTGAAAAAGTAAAATTGTTCAGATACTTCCTCGGAGTTGCAAACTATCATTAGAGATTTTATGCAAGGTGACAGGCTCTGCAGCTAGAATCCACAGGAAGCAGTGTCACTGGCTGATACTGATGCAGCGCTAAAAATTTACAAAGGACTCAACAGGCATGGGAATGTGCAAGACAAAGTTGAGAGAATAGTTGGTAACAGTCCCACTTACTTTATCTTATTTATAATCACCACACTTGACTCTGGCTATTCCCAGAAAGTAATGAAAGTAGTTTTGGTCTTCTTTTTCACTTTTCTTTATCAGTATTCTTACAAAGCAGTCACTGTTCTAGCACAAAACAAAAAATGCATGCTCTGATGTCTCTAGAAGAGGTTAGCACATCTATTCTCTAGTACTCTTCACATGCATCTTTCACAGCTACAATCAGTTTCATAGCTTCCAGCACAGAAAACTTTTAACATTTCTGGAAATAAGGGCTTACTTACTGAGCATTTGAAACACAATCACAATTTGATAGCTGATGTCGAAAATTTCCCTCCTTCTGACAGCCAGCCTTTAAATAACAAGATCTTATTTCCCCTTTAGAAATTAGAGGAAAAAAAAAATAAAATCAGTTCAGTGATGTGATGATTTCTTTTACATACAAAGTTTATATAAGGACATTTTAGGTCAGGCACATTTATAAACATGGTTTTTAGGCTGTGTACTAGGCTTATTTTAGACTTCAGAAAGCAAATTAACATTTGAACTGAAAATCTGAGACAAATCAAAACATAGAAGTTACAGTGAAAATTTAAAAGGTAAGTATAGTAAGTGCAAAGGCCATCTATCAACATAAGTCCATTGTAAAATGTGAAATAATATTTTTTTTCTTTTAGTTCACAAAGTTGAGGTCAGGAGGTACTCAGCAGGGAAAAACTGTTAAAAGTGTAACCACTGCTACTCCTTCCTTGCATATGCAACAACAAGTGAAGGGTCACTGCTCACTGACCCAGAGGCCACGCCATCCGCCTGACTGGCAGCTGCTGCTCTTAGTTACACAGCGCACCAGGGAGCTGAAGGGCTGCAGCAGTGCTGGGAATTGGCAGAAAACCAAAGCATCTCTGGGGTCACAAACCCGGCTACCAGGAGCACTCAATTCCATACCAGTTTTGAAGGCAGCTTTAAGGAAAACACAGATTTTAGGACAGCTGCCTTTCACAGGTATAGGCCAGTACACCACCAGGCACTACATCAAGTTCAACCAACCAATTACCAAGTATATCACAGCTTCACGTTCTAGGAATAGCTGCAGAGCAGCAGCATACCAAGCACAGGCTCAGGACCAGGTCACTCATTAATTCTCTTGGAAGAGGTAGCAGACCACAACTCTGAACAAGGGCAACTATCACGTTAGAGAGAGCTCCATGTGAGCCAGCCAAAAAACAGAACAGTAAAGAGGAGGAACATTTTGCTCAGCCAGGCCAGTGCAAAACCCTTCACCAGGCAGAAAGAGCCAGCAGTGGTTCTGCAAAGACAGAAGTAGTCTTCTGGCCCAGCCAGCATTTTCTAAGGACGATGTTTGGAAGATACTTCATGCACTGTGTAAGTTTCAGGTCTCTGATGGTCACTAGTGGATTTTGAAAACTCCAGGTATTGCTGACCTGACTTTAACTTACTAATCCCTTTTCTTTGATTTACACAGAAAACATGCAATCATTAACAGACAAGAGAAATATCCTTCCGGGGCATTCAAAGTTTCTTTAGAATTCTCTCACACATTTTAATTATTCCAGCTACAGAAACTCACCATTTTCATCTATGAACACGTGCATTGCATCCACGGATAGCTCATCTTGCACAGACGCCTCAGGTCCACTTATTACTTGCAAGACAGAGCTGTCTTGCTGAGAAGTTACCCGGTAGATTATCTGCCTTTGCCTGCTGCCCTGGTAACTTGACACAAAAATGTTTCAAAACTACTATGAGGAACTTTTTTCTTGTTTTCAATAAAACAAAAAGAAAGAGAGGTTAATTAAAAGTTTATGTCATTTCTACTCGGTGAAACAAAACAGCTTACATCATAACTTTGAAGTACAAAATTGTAAAGTAAACTGGCCTTACAGTGCTGCAAATTTGGCAGACTCTGGTAGCACTGGACTAGTACTAGCACGATCTTGGCTTTGTACATCTGATCTTTCCTGTTTAGGAAGTTGCTCACAGTGCTTTTCTGTTCCCACCACTTCTTCTTTTCTCTCCGTCATCTGGCTATCTGGAAAACAGGGCAGTGAAGTGGAGCCACTCTCTGCAGATGACTGTCAAGAGTTTTGTTCATTATCTACTGAACAAGGACATCTAAAAGAGAAAAGCTAAAACACTACAATAAGTACTACTCTTACGGAAAACACTATAATTACTTTAAACAATACAGTCACAGAAATCTGGATGAGAAGGTACTCTGACTTGAGGAGGCTGCATGAATGGGCTGTTCCAAGAACAAGCTGTGTGAAGCAAAGGACAAACTAGAGAGAATTTCTGCTTTGCTTCTCCTATTGTTTCAGAGGAAAGCAATCTGTCCCTAACCTAGAATGCTAAAAGGCTGCTTCCCTGAGGTCCATAATTTGTTCCCAAGCTGTGTATAGCAGCAGCAGAAAACCAGAAGCACTGGACCATTCCCCTTTCACAAAAGGGAAAGCGGCACCTTCAAAGGAAATAGAGCTCTTGGATGGGAAAGCAGGTACATGCCTAATCCCTCTTCTCCACTGGACACACACCTGATGCAGGACAAAGGACAAATTGGCTAAGCAATTTTGCAGTAGATTTTCCTATGCTTGGAAAATACAGAACTCAACTTTTTTAAAAAACACAATGGACTTACCAGATTTCTACTACTTTGAATACCAATTACATTTATATTACCTCTTTACATAAGCATGTCATTTACTTACACATGTGAAGGACATTCAAGCAATACTCTTTTAGTTACTAACATTCATGTTGAATAGCAAAACATTTTGTAACATTTTGTGCTTTGACTGCAAACAAAAAGAACTATGTTAGGCTTTTAAAGTGCAACTAAGACAGTGATTTCATCAGCACCATGTGCAGTTGCACAGTTAAATGCTTTGAAAGAAAAATACAGCACTAACCTGTATTGAAATGTACTTACTCAGATTTCTTGCAATACCTGCTGTTTAAATACCTTAGAAATTTAATCAAGAAAAAAAAACAAACCACAGAATTCTCCCCACTTCCCCTACCAAAAAAAATACAGTAAAAAATCATTTGTTAAGCTATATTTCCTACCATTACAATCCCCATCCTAACCTGCAAGAGCCACCAGTCAAGAAACAGTGGTGTTCTAGCTAAGATGGTCTGAGGATAAAACAGATTAAATGCTTGTAGAGAGAAATAATAATACCTTTTATTAGGCCAACTGATGTAACTGAAAAAAAAAAAAAGGCAAAAAAGCTTTGGGATAGGCAGACCTTTCAAATTATCTGTCTTGTCTTCCTCCAACCATACTAGCTGATCTAATAATACATTACTTCTACAAACAAACCTCTTTCATGAGTTAAGACATCTCTACACCAGTATCAATTCACAAGGCTCACTCCTCTAATACCTTAAAGCCTGAGACACACATAACTACCTTTCACTGCAGACACTTGACACTTACTTTTGGGGAGAGGGGGAGGAAAAGAGGGAGAATCCAGAAGCATAAGAACAACTTCAACTGTATGACCACAAAGCATTTTTCTCAGCTTCCAAGGAGGGAAAAAACAAATCTTACTACAACATTGCCAACGTTCTGAGTCTCCTGCTGTCTGTGGCACACAATGACTAAGGATGCCTACTTCTTGTGTAATAAATACAATGAGTGTAAGGGTGGTTTAGGGAAATCTTGTGTGTGTCTCTTGTGCATGGAGAGGAGATTCAATAGGTCTTCCAGACCTACTTGATTCTATTTAGGAGGGGAAAAAAAAAAATTCAGGGAGGAAAGCAGGCAACTTTTTTATTTTTCCTTTTTCTAATTAAAGATTTAAAGTCCATTTTAATCAGATACTGTGCCTTATTTAACTGTGGCATTAGTGAAGCGTCCCCTTAATGATGTAACTGTAGCTGAGGGAGGTGACGGAGCCACAGACACCTAATCAAAATCACCTTCAAAAGGCTTGGGCTGTTCAAGCCATAAGAATAATTGATAGAGATCAGAAACTGTGGTTTTAATAATCTAATTGGTCCCATATTGCCCAAAATTAGCTCTAGGGCTGGAACAATTGAAAAGATTTTTTAATTTGATTATCTAGTGGTTTTAGAAAATGCCTCTTTCTTTTCCATTCCAAACCACAAGCCTTGTGGACTTATTTTCCCTGCAATGGTAAAGAGCCATAATAATTAAAACATAAACATACTGCTTCTTACAGGCTTTATATGCCAATCAGACAACACCATGGTGATGAGTACTTTCAGCACGGGAAAGGTGGGCCACGATAGGTTTGTGACTGGGTTTCATGATTATTGCTCATTTTCTTTCCAAGTGACTTACACCTTCAGTATTTAAATGGAGATAGTGGTGTCTAGACTGGGAGTGTTCTGCCAGGGTATGTAATCAACTCCATGTCATCGAAAGCTCCCCACATGGAAATCTGTGCTGGCAAAGCTGAAATGACAAGAAAAAAACTCTCCAAGAGCAAGAGAAGAGTAAAAAGCACAACGTGGCAGTGCACCTGAACCTTCCCTGTGGCCTCCTACCACAGCCATTTATCCCGAGCCACTGCTCCACATGTGTCTGGCATACACGTGGCTGGGCTCACAGAAGCCCCAAGCTTGGCAACTGATTTCATAATTTATCTGAAAATTACATGCCAAATGACTCAGGTATGTGAGGCGTAACTATCAGGAATCATAGCTAAGTCAGGCTTGGGGAAGGGTGATTCAGAGGAGTCCTGCACAAGCGACCAAGTTTCAGTCTGTATACGATATTCCTATTTGGATTGAGCACAAAATACATCCTTCAGTTATCCTGGTAAAAGTCTTACTGAGATGAGCATTTCTTATACACTCCATATGGGTATAAGATACTTTCTGTAAACATTTTTATCTGCACTGAAGAGTTGTAACAGCATAGCAACATGTAAAACTGTAACATCTCGACACTAACAAATGAGCTCCTAATTCAAACGCAGTCATAATATCAAAATTTCCTTTGCCATGTAACTTTTCCACTTGCGGGACAAATTCTGGGTACCCACAATCATCTCTGCAGACAAGGTTTTGGTTCACACTGGCAGGAGGCTGAAAAGTTTTACAGTTGAGATGGAGCAGCCTCTGTACACACAGTTAATGACAATAACCAACTGACAGTGTATCTCAACTTTAATGTCACCTTATTAGGCAATTAAAATGAAGTTTTATTGGCCTGTAACTTTTCTCCAGAAATATTTTTACTGGTTTGTGCCATCTCTCCAGAATCTTCCAGGCATTTTCCCTCATCTTTCACTTGTATATCCCTACTCTAGTCTCCATAACTCACTCCTGTAAGTAAAAATGCCACGGCTGTCAATTTCAAATGCCATCTGGTTTGAAATCTGGTCAAGCAGAATTAAGCTAATTAAGGCTGAGACTCTTCTGTTCATTAATTGCTGTGCTACGGAATCTATTTCCTTCCGTAACACTATGCTTCAAAATAGAAAGTGTCACTTTAAAATATATTTATTGCCTGTTCGGCTGCAGAGATAACTTATTTCAAATTGTGCTATGATTTTTCTAGTACCAGCATGGAAAATAGCTCTCGATGAATTGTGAACTCCCCCATTCATATCCTAAGGATATTTCCAACCCTTTCTTCACTGACTGTTTCAGCAGAAACATCTAGCTTATGTGCTTTATTCTCAACCCAAATTTGCCTATCATGCCACAAATATATTAAAAGAACCTGATATTAAACCAAACAAAAGTCCAAGATTTGCTATAAGAGTTTAATGTGGGTACTAAAGAATTACATGGGATTACCCAGTAATCAGGATTACTACATTAATCCTGAAGCGACAGGAAAAACTAGTGATACTCACTGTACCTGTTACAGGACAGGGAGAGTTAAGCACAAAAGTGACTTGCTCAGAACAACCTCCTAAGCCAGGATAAGAGCTGGGAACAAACTCAAGGCTTTTGAGGTCTGAGTTAAGGAGTCTAATCAATATACCTAATAATTATGGCAGAATACAGACCTCTGGAAGTAACCTCATGGTTAGTTTACAGGTGTCAGCCTTGTCATCAAACTTATTATTACTTCTTTGATCTAAAGACTGAAATTTTGAAGTCTCAACCTGTCAAGCCTTATACATGAAGTACCAGATTTAGAGAACTGAGTTTTGCACCCTATTTCTTCCCCACCCAAAGAGGGGCATCAAATGCCACATGGTCCCTCCCTGCACCATGGATGAGAGCTCTGATCCAGGGATGGCACACAGCTGCTCCAAGAGAAGAGCTGGCACAGGGCAAAACATTGGGTCCTAGGTGCTACCTGCTGCCAGCAAACTCCCCTGCTCTCCCCTCTCAGTACGGCTCTCATTTGGGCTGGTGACTCAACATGCAAGATCCCTCTTCCCCACGATTACATGTCAAGCAATAGGGCTCTTTCTCACACACAGGGGAAAAAAAAATGAGGAGTCTAAGAATATCCACAGGAGTAGGGTTTAGTTTTTCATAGCAGAAGGGTAATTGCTTGGGATCCAGAACTCACTTGAGGTTGTGGCTCGTGCACAGCCCAGAATGATGAGTACCTTTTCTAAAAAGAGCCTGCAAAAACATCTAAATTCAGGCCACACAGTCCTGGTTTAGGTTCTCCACCACTCCCATGGCAGGCTTTGCTCCCTTGCAATAACATTGCCTGGCCTAGATTACAAACGAGCTGTACCAGAGGGGACATACATGAGATTTTGCCCTGCGTAAATCTGATGCACAGCTGCTCTTACTTAGCTCCAGACATGCCAGAGGGACCCAAAGGAGCCAGTAAACCTGGCCTTCCTTATGCTTCTTACAGACTGAAAAGAATTAACCCTCCAATGGGCTTTCATTATGTGGGTGGTGCAAGCTTCATTCAGAACTGAAAGGACACTGGACTGAATGTCATTTTTAGCAATGGTGTCAGTGGTACCTTATGATCTAGAAGAGGTGGGATGGCAACAGAACAGCTCTTAAATGGCTTTTTTATGTCCTGTATTTTAACACATTAAACCTGGCATTCTTGGTAGCATAAAGCAAGGCTTTAATTTTATTGTACAGCATTTTACTGAGCTGTCTATTAGCAAAGGCTTACATGACCAGGATGATATCTCTTCTGCTTCCACAGAACTCAAGTTCTATGTGGGAGCACCCATAACAGACCCATTCATGACATTCACTCAGTTGCAAGACTGTTTTGATGAGCACATTTTCCCACCTTCTCCAAAGTATGTGAAATGTCAGCTCTTACACACGGCTCTGAACATTCAGATTTCCAGGAATTTGCCAAGTTTCTCACACTGGCTAATAAACACCTTTGTGGGGTGCATCTCATTCTCATTTGGACCAGCCATCTATTACTAGCTTTTGCCAATTAGGCAAGGCTAAAAGAACAAAAACCAAACAAAGACAACCTCCTCCCTCAAAACAATTGATGCATAGCTTGACTTGCTCTGTATTCCACACACACACACTTGGGTTTTTTTGAATAACCACTTTAATGTGGGAATAATGTTTATTCAGATCTGTTTTAAGATGCTCTTTTGTTAAAGCGTATTTGTAATTGCAAGGCTGTAAACAAATTAGAGGCTTTCTCATTCCTAAAATCCAGTCTTACTGTAGGGAAGCTGCCAGTAATAACTGTAATTTATTTTAGCAAACAGCACGTTCTGACCAGGCTAGAAAACAAAGCCTACTTGCTCTTAAAAATAACTGCCTTTGAACTACCTCTCCTCTGCTTCAAGAGTTCTGATTGAATCTCCTTTTTCCCACAGCGCCGGTCCAAGGTGCAGGAGAGACCTCACAGCGACAAGAGCCACAGCCACCATCCCTGCTCCTGTGGGGCACCCCTCTTCCTGGTCCTGCTGCTTTCCCAGGGTGACACTTGCTGTGCCCAGCCTGGAAATGACCAGGACCACGTAATTATATATGTATGCAGCTCAACTTCACCGTCTCACAAGCATACGGACTTGAGAAAATAGGATAGTAGAAAATTCAGTTCAGGTTGCTTAAGTAACAGCTTGCTTTGAGGGACAACCAGAATCCCGCTGTTTCCTCAGAGTCCTGGATTCCAACAAGAAGAATCTCATTTGTCAGCTCTAAAGCACAATAACTATACACACATTAATAAAGTTCTGGGCTTGTGTTTGGGGTTTTTTGTCACTGTGGAATTGGAGTTTGGTTTATTCTGAACACCCATTGCTTTCTTTTATGCAGCAATCTTCCCCATTCATATTATCTGAGGGAACTTGGCTGAAAGCCCTTTCTAGATTAGCTGCACTCATTTTATTTAAACTTACTTCTGAAATTTTTAGCATTTTTTCAGCTAAGTCACCTCACATGAGTCAAATTATCATTACTCCTTTTTGTTGTCGAGGAGCAGTAAAAAGTTACAACCTGCTTGCTGTGACCTTTGCACTGTTGCACAGGGAGAGGACCCTGCACCCCAGGGACCTGACAGGGCTTGCTGGGCTCAAAAGGGGACCAGCTGGGCAGGCTCTGGTGAAAATCAGGGCTTGCTCAGCCCAGGTCTTGGGCAATTACAGAGCACCGAAGCCAGCCAGGCAGGCTGATAAACTTGATAGAGCAGGACAGAAACTGGTCTGCAGAACAGTCTAAGAAGGAAAGACAGGCAAGACAGACCAGAAGGAAGGCACCAGGCCTAGGAGAACTAAAGAACTGGCAGGTGGGTAGGTACAAGAGAAGTGAATGCAAGCTGTGGGGAGGCAACGTCTTTAGCCAAGCTCAAGAGAGTGGAAAAGCCTAGAAAACCAACAGTAGATTGCTATGAAGAACAAAGGGAAAGATGAAAGAGGAGCAATATTTAGAGGAAAGCAAATAAGGAGTTGCACAGGAGGGGAGTGGCTAAAGTGAGAAGGGATGAAAGCAGAAAGGAAGGCACAGAACTAGAAACTGGAAGAAAAAATAGATACAAGTGAAAGATGCAATGAGATAAGGATGTAATGCATTGGATTAGACAGATATAAGGAAAAACTTAAGACAGGCAGAGTGAAAGCTAAATGGAACCTACAGGAAAACTGTAGCTGTACACATTTTTGTAAGATATTTTTGGTATTCCAACAATCCAGGCCTGATGCATGCATGCTGTTCTAGTACAGAATACTAGATACACACTGGACACTTACTGAGGTTAGCATTAGGTTTTCCAATGGAGAAATGTTAATAAAATAAAATATTCAGAAAACTGCTGCTGACACTATCACACTTTCATTAAATCACCTTGTCCTACCAAGCCCACTCTTCCCTGGCCTTATTAGCAAAACCTGCTATCCACTGGGAATTTGCCAAGCTACAGATCTCAGGATAAGCTGCTACAAATAATGTAACTAGCCACTTTTTAATTCCAAAGAGACTCATAAAAAAGGCATCATACCTCCAGCAAGCCCATTTTCCTTTGTCATCTCCATTTTGACAGTGGATTGATTAGATACCTTC
Source organism: Micropsitta finschii (assembly GCA_034783455.1). Taxonomy (NCBI): domain Eukaryota; kingdom Metazoa; phylum Chordata; class Aves; order Psittaciformes; family Psittacidae; genus Micropsitta; species Micropsitta finschii. The sequence continues at coordinate 11,793 of JAVHNF010027672.1, read as the reverse complement.
ATCTTTGAGGTATTAATGGATTCCAGGAGGGACACAAACTCTAGAAAGTTAGACTCATTAGGCACTTGTCCTTCTTTAGCTTCTAGATCCGACTTAGAAGTTGGTAAAGTCTTTTCTTTGTCAGATACCTCCATGAAGTTCTTACTTAAAAGCACATCTGTCCCGCTGTCTACACTTAGCACCCGCATGTGCCTCTTCTCATGAGCAGTTCTACACAACTGAGGGTCTAGGTTCTGCAGGTCTTCCTTAGAAGTTAAATCCACAGTCTGGACATTTTCAGAAGCATTCTCCCGACTTGGATCTGAACAAGTGTTAGTTTCTAAAGGACTGTTTGCTGGATTGCTGTGTTCCTTTACTGCATCACCCGATTCATAGCCAGAACATTGGTTGGACAACAGCTCTGCCTTTAAAGCTTGCGGAGTTCTTTCACTTTCACTAACTTCTGGGAAAGCCTTACCTTTACTGTCATCAGACAGGTCAAAAGTGATAACAGGGATTCTGAGCTGCTCATTAGTTTGCTGACTTGGCCAACCTGCTGTAACTATACCAGACTCAGGGGCTGAGCTCGTTCTCTCAGTTCCCAGAGCCTTTAGGTGGACACAGCCTGACAGGTCTCTGAGGGTGGTGTCTGGTGTAGTACTCATTGTGATGACGATTTTAATGGGCTCACATAGCTGGTCTCCAGGAAGAGAGTTGTCCACAACTGCAACAGCAGTCTCACTGTCTGAGCAGTCAAGATCCTCATGGATATTACTGCCATTCCAAGAACTTTCCATGTGCTCGAGATCTTTGGTTGCAATGGCATTGCACTGTGGGCAGTAACTGGTAAAGCCTGTCTGTGGTGATGCATCAGGCAGTTTCTCTCTTTTATAGCTTTTAAGATTACTCAAATGGTCTGAAATAACTGAATTTTCACTGTCCCATGGCCCTGAAGAAACTCCAGTTCTCAAAATATCACCTTGCGATGAAGAAATATTGGAGAAGTTTTTAGCTACATCCCTGTCGGCAATAATATCTTGGGATCCGTGCTGTCCATACGGCTGTCCATCTCCTCCTTCTTCATGTATTCCATTACCAGAAAGTGTTTCCATAGCAGCTGGTTTTGTCGCTGCTGGTGATGTGGTGGCACCTGAAGCAGAGGCTGTAGAAACAGGTAATATATCTGTTTTGACACAGGGTGAGGTAGATGAAACTGATGGTGCTGCCTGTTCTTCTAATACCGTAACACCTAATAAAAAAATATATGGGAGTTAGGCCTCACAAACATGAACACTGTGCATTACTGAAGTATGATCTTTAGCTAGCAAAATCTGACTCAGAGCAGAGCAAAGGAAGCACAGATGATGTAGCTGATTAAAACAGCTCCTAAGCAAGCACCTGTTTTGTTAGCTACATGACATGTTGTGTAGCTATATGAAATATTATAATATCAAGCTGGAATCCTTCCAACTGAGGACAAGTATAGCAGCATGCCTATTTAATTTAAATAATCAAAATAGCTCAAGAAACAGCTAATATTAAACCAAAAATGTTTTACAGAATTATCCCCATTTAGAGAGAGATAAAAGAAAGAATAAGTCAGTGCAGCAGAAGTTTCTTGCATCACTTTGTGTCATTCTTAAATGGTCCCATAGGATATGATGATTAAACTTAACAAAAAGGAAATATATTGAAATTTCTCAAGCACTGGAACTGTAGGCAAAGCAAGGTGTGCTGGATTATACACTACAGAGCTAAAGCTCAGCAATCACAAGAGGAGTCTACAATAAGAAGATATTTAAGAGCTTTAAGATGTGATCTGATCGTTGGCTTCCTGGTTTAATGCTTTGCAGAGGCACAGAGCTTCCCAAGCATGAGTGGGGAAGGCTCTTTCATCTATCTCTCTATGCCAAAAGGGGGAGGGCTACTTGCACGCTCACCAAAAAGGCTGCATCCCAAACAGCTTGGCTGACAGCTAAGAAAGCTTAGTCTGTTAGAATTCCCTTGAGATTCTGTTCTGTCAAGCTTTTCTATTCAGCTACTAACATGACGCACAATGGAACCTGCTGTGGGTCCTCTGTGTCTTCTTTTTTTTTGCAGCAAGCAATGATTAAACAAAAGTTTAAAGGGATTTATAAAGCCTTTAAGATACCTCTGAGATCTTCAATAGTTTCCCGTGTTGGCAGCTCCTAAAAATAAAAAGGAACACACAAAATTAGCACAGGCATTTATTAAATTATGTTGGAAAACACATCTATCAAAGCAATAGCTACCTAATCAAAGGTTAATTACAGAATTGGTAAGTTGCTTAACATCACAGGAATTTGGACCTGTACCTTGCATTAAATGCAAGGGGTGGGCAAGAGAGATGGTTGTAGAACAATCATACTCCAAATCGCATCACTGCAATTGTGTGTGATGTTTGGGGAGGGGGTGAAACAAGATTTCTTTAAAAAACATTTTGCATTGCCTAATCCAGATTTTTTTTCTGTTTTCAATCAGTAAAGAATGCAGTGTTCTGTTCCATGCTTCCAGCTATGTGTTTCCAAAAGACTAAAATGCAGTTTGGTCTCCAGGAATTGGTAACCATTTCTCAGTGGAAAACTAGAGGACAGAGCCATTAAATTAACTTAGAATCATTTATATTGCAAGGAAGCTTTTGAGGTCATTTAGTACATATCCCCTCTGCCATACACACACACTCAAAGCAGGTAGAGTTAGAGCAGGTTGCTCTGGCCATCTCCAGCAGAGCTTTGAATATCTCCAAAGATGGAGATTTCACAGCCTCTCTGGACAATCTCTTCCAGTATTTGACCACCCTCTTGGTAGGGAAAAAAAAAAAACCAAACCAAAACCCAGCCACACACAAAAAACATTAAATCCAATTGATCTAATTGGAGCTTTCAACGGCTGCAAGTTGCAGCCACTGCATTTTATCCTGTCACTAGGCACCTCTGAGAGTGCTCCATCTTCTCTGCATCTTACCATTACGAAGCTCTTTTAGCCTTAATAAAGGTTTCAGCCTTATAAAGGCTAAACATCTCATCTACCTGTCTTAAAACATGTACCTCATTCCTCAATGACCTTGATGGCCTCTGCTGAATTCTCATCAGCAAGTCAATGCCTGTGGGAACTCACTGGGGAGCTCGAAACTAGCACAATACTCAGAGATATACTTTGGGAATCTAAAATCAACAGCATAAGTGCATAACTAGAAAACAGTTACTGGGAAAAGTTAATGTGGCTCTTTTCTGGCTGACAGGCACCAAAACCAAGAGGAAATAATAATTATCTCTTAAAATTTCATGGTGCTATTCTGGCAGCAAGAACAGGACTAGGTTTGACAAGACCAAGCCTACATGTTTAGAAGCCCAAGAAGAAATGGGTTTGCAGAATGGACAAATACCAGAATACTGGGGAATGGGACAGAAAAAAGGTAAAAAATACTTTACCTCATAAAAGAAAACTACTAATAAATTAAAACCATCAATGTCTGTGAATCATACAGATGCTACAAAAAGGTAAAAACACTCCAGGAAATGAGGACACAGTTCTGATTCAGAACAGAAGTTGAATAGTTTGCAGTAAATAGGGACACAGGATGGGGGTGGAGGGATATGAAGACAGAATGAAGTATTAAGTTGCTACTTATTCAGAGATCACTAACCATCCTTTGCACTGACTGAGGCAGGAGTCCTGTAGAAAAAAATAGCATGGGATCACATAATTAAAGATTTTATCACAGTAAACATGGGGAGTAATTTAAGATTACACAGACAGCGTTATCCCATTTCTTAATTTTTGAATATTTAAACTCTTCAGCCTTCTCATCGTTCCTTCCTATTTTTCCTTTAATAACATCTACTTACATCCCTTTCATCACCTCATATACTATTAATTTAGAAAACATGGCCAATGGCATGGAATGCATATACATGTATTTTTAACCTCTGGTAGACATCTCCTAGATTTAACTAAAGGGGGTTTATACTTTGTTTAAATACTTGAGATGTTAGGTTAATTTTATAAGCATAAGTCCAGTTACATGAAACCAAACTATTAATGCTCCAGGAGCAGATCCTTTCTGAGGCAATGAGAGCTTGCTCTGATTCTATTAGCCTCTTTCTTTTTAGCAGCCATGAAAACTAGTTGCTCTTGGCAAGATTTAGTAAGGCCACTTGGTATCTATAGAGCAGACAGACCTGTCTTAAGAAGTCCAGAATGATATAGACCAGTTTCAGCTTTGTAAACCCAAACCTTTAGGCCAAGGCTGACTCACAGCAGTGATATACACAGTGGGACCCACGGAACGACCCTTTCTCCTCAAGGCAGACCTACACTTCAAGTGAGCAGTAGCTGGCAATACAGAGCTCCTTGTGATAAGCTGGAGAAAGCAGATAAGCAGGACTGCACGAAATGAGGACACAATTACAGAAAACTGTACACTAACCATTCCTCCAGGTGAGTTTTCCAAGTCCACAGCCTGTACCCTTGAACTATCATGAATCGTTTGGGTAGAGTCATCTTGGTTGGTCTCACTGATGACACCATTATCCCTGCTGTTATTGCTAGAAAGGAAGCAAATGAAAAATAACGCAATGCTTTTTACCACAGAGGATCACAGTGTCTTTGGGAGGAAGCTGAGGAATAGTAACAGAATAGGAAAAAAAGTAACACAGCACAGTGAAGTGACAGCATGGTTTTCCCCTCCATTGCTAAAAGCACAGGGCTGAAAAATACTGTAGCCCCTTTTTGCATCTCCTTCCTCACCAAGATAACCTGATAAAACTAAATTAAAAAAAAAAAAAATCCCTCAATATAAAATAGTTCTGGTGTCTTAGGAAGTAGAATATTGCTTTAAGAAATACAATGACATTGCATTTCCGATGTGTATGTAATTTCATTTAGCCTGCTTGAATTTGAGCTTTTTAGTTTGTGAGGTTGGGATTTTTCCCCAAACACTTATTTTTAAAACCCTACAGTTGTATATATGCTACAAAATTATTTACCTGAAGGTATCACCTTTCCACAATTTTATTACAGTTAGATGGATTCAAAGAAGCTTGTTCAACCTCCCAACTATCAACTACTTCTGGCATCCATACTAAGTTCATTATTTTCTCATCAGGTACTAAATAACGTACTGTTTTGCCTAGGACCTCCTAGAAGGAATAGTTACATGATCTAATAAGCAAGTTTTAAGTGATTCTACCTCTATTTTTTAGTCAAAATAAAGGCAGGGTAATGAAAGTTTGCATTCATTTCACTAGCCAGTGAACAGGGAAACACTGAAGTTCTTGCTTAAATTTGAGCCAGCCTAGAACAACTGATGAGCCTGTTAAATAGCTGTATCAGACACAGGAAATAGCATTGTGGACTGATGAGAGCTAAAGAGGACTAGAGCCTGAAAGCCATCACCCAATCTAAAATAAAAACCTTGTATGGTTAGTGACACACTCAAGAGGCATTTCTCAAAAGAGTCACGATGCAAGCAGACCTTGCCACTCCCAGCAATGTCACTACCAGGAGTGCAGCACAGACATGCATGTGTAAAGACACAGAAATGCAGCAGGTATACAAACAACCTTAATACTACTTAGCTTGCACAGAACTACCAGTAGCAACTGTGAATGCATCAAAAAATACCCAAAGTTTTTGTACACAGGGCTCTCTGTTGAAGCTTGACTGCTAGTTGTAGCAAGCCAATTTGGTTTAAGCTTTGTTTGGACTTTTCTACACTGCCATCACTATTGGATGCACCTTATTTCAGCATTTTTCTCATCTCTCACAACACCCAGGAACACTGGAAGCCACTTGGCAGCTTCATTTGTTTGTATGACTCAAGGTTGAAAAACCAGCAAGAGAAGTCTCCATTTATATCAGAAAGTGTACCACATATTCTAGCTATACACAAATCTGGAAAATGTCAGCACTGTCCTTAGCCCAATACTACTTTTACCTTTAGTAGCATCTCAACCTGGAAGCAGCCCTATTGACTTTGATTATTTGCAGCATAGTACTTGGGTCTTCATCTGAGAGGCTACAAATACTACCAAATGCTCCTGAGAAACAAATGTGGTTCTAGCTTTCTTCAAGAACAGAACCATAAAAATATCATAGGCAGTCACAATAAAATGTAAGGGGGGAAAAGCGACTTACACATCTAGATTTGACCTGACAGGGAAGTTACTGTAAGCACACAAAGGCAACATGAGCTCAGGCTTCCAGAGCTGTGATAATAAAGCATTTTCTTTGCCAGTGGCTACATTCCACTTCCTCTCCTCCTCTCTTCCCAGCAGATTAGCACAGCAGGAAAAGGAAAGAGCAAGCATTTAAGGCTTTCCCAGAAAACCTGGGAGAAGTTTTCTCCAGGATCTTTTAGCACTTCCTAGATGGGTGTCTGCCTTCATCATGCCCAGCTGCTTCCCCGCCCTCTGAACCAGGCTCAGCTCTGCTTGCTTCTCCACAAGCATGCTGTAGCCACCAAATCTGAAAATGCTAAGCAGGTTTTTAGAAGTGCCATTCCTCACACAACTGTAAGGAGTCTTCCTACAGCCAACAGGCATTTCTGCTGTGCAGTACCACAGAGCAAACTCATCTATTCTACAGAATATACCGGCAATGTGCAATGAAAGCCTTACCTATGATCTGAGGGGTGAGCTGTGTTTCCGTTTGGAACTTCTGTATCTTTATGTTGCTTTCCATTTTTTCTTGATAGCTTTTGTTGAATTACTTCGCCTTTATCAAACATCAGGTGTAGACGGTAAGTGATCACCTTTATCACTGTGAAGAACACCGTCACCAAGCTACAGTATGCAAACACCGTAACTGAGTTTGCTGGAAAAGCCTACAGAGAGAAATAACAGACACAATCATAACAGTTTATTTTGAGAAGATGCCACTAAGTTTTATTAAAGTAATTATTCCTTACTGTCTAATAGCTGTACCTCTATTGAGTTTTACAACAAGAAGCAGTGCATTTCATACAGAATAGTTGAGTTCTGCTCACAAAAAAGGTCTTTTCAAATTTCAAACCACAAGTTTTATTCTTCTTTTGATTAGCTGTGGATATCACTTATTTCCCAACAAAGTCATTACAATCTCACAACTGACAAACATTATAAAACCTCTTAAAATACTGCATTCCGAGGATAATGCAGCTGCAGCCTTTCCTGAATGAGTGACTGATGAAAACGTAGACACAAAATGAAACATTATGAACAGGAAACTAATTTTGACAAATTCTGCCATTTTACCCTGCTTCTCAGTCATGATTCAACAGTAAAAGGCTGTAATTTAATCTCCTTAACACCTCAAAACATGTTCCCAAGTATCTTTACCACTGAGGAATTTTAAATAATTAATCAGGACTAGTCAAAACAAATGAATAAAATGCATCTGGAGAGGCGGACTCCTTGAATTCTTTTCATAGAGTCCATTATTGTTAATTTGCAGCTGTCTTTGATCTGTTTGTTGATCTGTGATGAGCACCGTATTTCTTAGTCGTTAAAATTAATTACAGTTCAACTATAGTCTGTAAAGTTCTTTCACAGACATGACATACTAACAACATTTTTGTACGTAAATATTTCCTTACAGTACAGGGCAAATCACAGCAACAGACATTTGGTAGTTACAATTGAAGGCCCAAGCCTTTATCATTATACGTACAGAACACTCTTATGTATTGTGGTCATCCAGTTGCAGTCTCACAATGAATTTAATTTCTCCTCAGGTTTTTGGCTTTTTTAAACAGACCATTACTATATTCCTGCACAGTTTGTAGTGCAAGTGGAAGGGAGAAGAGCAAAGATTTTCAATGCCAAAGATTTCCTAAAGCCTACTGAAGTAAGAATGGTCTTTGCTTTAGGCCTAAATGTATCATTTTAAGTATCAGCACTTCAAATAAAGGAGCATTTGAATGTAAAAGATTAGGATTCTTTTCAGGTTCATAAATAAACCACACTGACCACACAGGTGAAGTGAAGGGAAGAAGGCACACTTCACCTCTGAAACAGGTCACCGCATTTATCTTGGTGTTGAAATGAGCATGTTGAATCATTTCTGTGTTATTACAAGCAAGCGGGTTGCTATTCTGCTGCTGCTTTTGGCTTAGTGAGACTTCATGCCTTCACGATGCACATGTGAAAGTTTTCAGGCAAATCTTTTTTTATGACTATTCTGACTCACATGCAAAGAATCTATTGCACAAAAGTGGAGAAGCTATTTAGCATGTAGGTACTACTAACAATCCTTAATAAGACAGACATTACATTCTACAAGTTGAGGCTTAGTCTTTTAAGAGTAATTCATGGCACTACCGACACTAAGCATACCCTTCAGTTATTTAGCTAATCTGGGCCAGAAAGAAGATCAGTTTGGAAGGCACCATGCTCTCAGGGTATAAGGTTTGTAGGATGAGGGTGAGGAATTTGTGGTTTATGACTAATGTGTTTACAAAACGTAAGTTTAAAATGGCTTGTTTCACAAAGAATGATAGCCCATTATCTATAATGATTTGTTCAAATGAGAGATTTGTTCACTTTTCAGTCTCTTTAACTACACACTAAAAAGCACAGGCCAAGCACTCATTATTAAATAACAACTCAGAATGAGCCACTACAAAATAAGTGCTCTATAGGTGACATTCACAAAGCTTGATAAATATTATATGAATAATGTCAAGAGGGCACAACAAAAATAGACTTCCAGTACTGCAGTCTAAGCATGCATACAGCTCGCTACAAGTGAGAATCAAAGGAAGCTCCTAGATTTCTAAGTAGAAAAGAGGGCCAGTTTTAGCAACTACTGAGTGCTGCAATGTCTTCGTCCCTGACTTGTGACCAAACCTGATGGAGAGCTGGGCCCTCAGCCTGCCTTTGGTTTCCCTGCCCAGGGTACACAGTGCTGCCCCGATGTATGTGTCGTGTATGCTCACAGTCCCAAGCTTGCCTATGTATAAGGCGGTCAATGAATCCTTAGTATTCTGAATCTGGGGGCAAGCTAAGTAGCACAAGCCAGCAGGTTGGTCCCTGCCCACAAGAGTAATTAGGAGAAAGATGAAGCCAAGAATGGAAAGCCCTCAATTTTTCCAAATCGGACCTCTTGCATAAGGATGCAAGTGTCAGATGATTGCAGTTAGTGTTCCCAGGTAGCTATAGGTGAAAGCTATCAAATCTGCTTGAGCTAAGGAGGAATTAAGTTATAGACCACTAAGGAATTGTATGATAAATTCACTTTCGATGCACTATAGTTATAATTAGACTGGTTTCCTATGGAAACTAGGTTTTATAATCACACCATGTGCCTGTGTACTCGTGATGTCTTTCCATCCCCTCTAATGAATAACTTTTTAATTGTTCAGCTACTTTCAACTAACCTTGAGAGAATACACTCCACTGGGACACCCTGCAGGCACTGCGCAGCTGATGATCCCATTGCCAGGCACGGTGCTTCCAGGCAGGAAATGCCCTGGAAGATTTGCCAAGTGGAGAGGGCTTCCCTGCAGAGCCTGGGTTAAAGTGGCTCCATTCATTCAAGAGCTCGAGCTGGTGCTCACTGAGGCTGGTGCGGGGCACAGATGAATGCTGCTCTGGCTTATAGCCACTGCAAAGGACAGCCGTGGTTGAGCCATGGGGAAGGTGCTGGAGCTGCACCTGCAGCAGTGGGATGGGCAGGAGCTGCTCAGCTCAGGAGGTTTCAATCCAGCCAGTGCAGCACAGTGGGTGTTTGAAGGATGTTCTTGTCCCTGCTGGCGTCAGTGCCCCTGCTCCCAGGGCTGGCAGTGGCATTGGCAATGGGAGAGCACCAAGGCAGCAGCTTATTGACTGCCTCGTGTGCTGGATGTGCCCCATGTGTTCTGGAGGAGGGGACGGGCAGGGATGGGAACAGTGAAGGGAGGAGCTGTCCTGTGCTGGGGTGGCCGATGGGGGTAATGGACCGAGGCTCCCGTCACATTCCTGCTTCCCAGCTCTGGAGCGGCTGTGAGCAGAGCTGCTCAGGCAGGGAAAAGCCAAGCTGGCTCATCAGGGCTCACAGTGCGGGAGAGGGAAGTTACCCACATCCAGCAGGGATGGCTGACGGGGGGTGAAGAGCCGCAGCCTCTGCCTCCGCTGGTGCTCTCTGGGCCGGCAGATGAATTGACCCCACGGTGTGAGGCTGATGCATGCAGCTGTGGGCATCGCTCCGATGGCTGGGATGTGCCAGAGCTCTCCCCTTCCTGCTGTGCAGGGAGAGGAGCCCGAGCACTGGCAAAGGGGATGGCGTCTGTACGGCATGAGCTGCTCTGGGTGCTGTGCCCAGGCCAAGAGCTCATGGCTCAGTGATGGCAAAGGGGCATGAAGCCACCCAGGCAAGGCATCAGGAGGGGCTGAGCCAAGAGCATCCTGTGCCGGAGCTCACAGCACAGCCTTGGTTCTAGCAGGGGAGCCAGAGATCGGCACTGCCTCTGCCTTGAGTCCTTGCTAAGAAAACACGGGCAGAGAAAGGAGGCTCCGGAGATGAGGACTGGGACGAAACCCATCTCCTTTATGCCTGTGCTGTTTGTTTTACAGCTGCTTCACCAGGGCCCAGCTGCGAGGCCAGCGTAGGAAAGGCAGAGCTGCATCCACTGCTGCTGGTGTCTGGAGGCTGAGGTTGTGCTTTGGGGGGGCAAGTGGCAGGGGCCCACCCTCAGGGAGCATTTTCGGGGTCAGGGGATGCTTTCTGTGGTTTAAGCCTTGTGGTATTTGTTTGGAGGCTGGGAAGTTGTGTGTCAGGTGACTCAGCGGTTGCCATGGAGACGAGCATCAGTTAATGAACAGAGGGAGTAAAGGATCCAAAACAAATGTCAGAGCGTGAAATAGATGCTGCGGAGCTGGGCGGGCAGTGGGGCTCCCCCAGAGCCTGCCCCCTCCCTGCATGGGGCTGCCCTTTGCCTTTGGGGACCAAGAAGGGCAGCAGCAACACTGAGAAAGGCACTTGATTTCATCTAGTTCATAAGGCCAGGTTGGACACAGGGGCTTGGAGCAAGCTGCTCCAGTGGAAGGGGTCCCTGTTCGTGGCAGGGGTTGGAGCTGGAGGAGCTTTAAGGTCCCTTCCAACCCAAACCAGTCTGGATTCTATGAAGTCTCTTATCCTTTGCTCTTCTACCTTTTATGTTGCTGGCATCTCCATACAGGTGATGGTTGTGTTTCAGTGTGTGACTACAGAACTCTATGGCATGATATCCAAAAAATACCAGTGAAAATGGGGAATGACATCCTTTGCATTCCTGGCTAGCAGGATATCTTCTTTTTAACTAGAAATAAAGGTTCTCACGTTTTGGTACGATAGCTTAAAGAAGAGCTCATACATCAGCTTGGTAACTTGCCTCCATTGAGCGTTGGTGTCGCAAGCGGAACCACTGAAGACTGGAGGAAGAAGTGCTCCGAGGCCAAATAGTGAAGCCAGGGGTTAGGAGAAAGCTTCTTCCATGAGCACCATCCCCTGTATTCCTGGTTTTTTTTCCTAAGCATTCACTGCTGGGCTGCTTTGCTCTAACATTCCATTAACGCTCTGCTCTTCTGGATGTTGGGAGCCGGAGATGATGGTTTGAAGATGCCTGCAACTCGTTGGCTGTGATTTGCTGGTGCTGCGAGCACCCCGCGCTCGAGGCGCTTGCCTTAAGCCGCTTACCTAAAACCACCCACCACGAAAGCGGCGTAACTGGGACCCGGGTAACTATAGACCGGTCAGCCTTACCTCCATCCCTGGAAAAGTGATGGAACAACTTATTCTTGACACCATCTCCAGACATATCAAGGATGAGGGAGTCATTAGGAGCAGCCAACATGG
>JAVHNF010027663.1:6156-24869 GCA_034783455.1 Micropsitta finschii | reverse complement strand
TGTACTGTAGACACTTCCCCCCCCCCCCCCTCCTGCTCTGCACTATTCAGCCTAACGTATTCAGAAGAGTCCAAAGTCTTCTGCTTTTCCTGTATCACTTGCTACTCTGGATTTACATGAATCTCTTCGTTTAGTAGATGTACTTGTGTTTCTAGCAAGGATCATAGTAATTTCAATCTCTGACGTCTTGTGAGAAAGCTTATTAGTAAACAGAAATCTAGATACGTCATAGTATTCAAGCAACAGAAAAAAAAAACCTGTCATCTGAAGTACAAGTCTTTTCTCTGAATTGAGTTTGTGTTTTAATGCTGAACTGTATAAACCTAGGAGTTATCTTGCATGTTTATTTGTCATGGAGAAGATGGCTAGGATAAGGCTATCAGACCACTATAAAACCCTACTGCAGCTGGTTTGGATTTTTGTTTTGTGTTTGTGGTTTGGTTTGGTTGTTTTGGGGGGGTTTAATTCCAGGAAATAAGGGTACCGTACTGAAGTCACTTGTTTTGAGGTGGAAGTGGGCTTACTTAAGCTTCAGTTTTAACTAGAGAGGTGTGGTGTATAAACTGTCATCAAGAACATAATTTATGAGTGTAGTGATAGGGGTCCTTCTTTAAATAGGAAAAAATCTGTTGCAATAAGACCTGCATTCTGTCCTTACTGGGCTACCAGGACAACAATTTAAGTCTGGGTACATGAAGATACTTTTGAGAAAATAACCTTCCTCAGAATTAAAGTTTTCTAAAATTTTGCATGATTTAAAAGATGTAAAAAATGTCCTGTTTCCTTTTCCTGCAGCAGCACTTGAGATTAACACACGGAAAAATAATCAAGAATGTGTTTTCAGGTTATTCTGCCATCCTTCTGAAATTACCCTCAACTGTTTCATCATCAATTTAAATGTTTTTTTCAGGTTGAACAGAATTTCATTCGTCTAAGTAGGTAGGCTCTTGGTAGAAGTGAGGTATGGCAGATATTATAAGTTGTCTTAGAGGAAAGGGGAGGGGTGTTAATGTTTTCAACTTCTTTTTCTTCTTTTGGACAACAAATGTTATTCCTCAGGCTTCTGAAACAGCAGTTTCTGCTTCTGCCTTACCTTCTGACAATTGCAAAAATAAAGCCATACTGTGCTGTCCCCTATGTGAAAAGTTGAAACTGATGTCTCTTTCAAGTTAACTTTCATTTTATCTCTCTGTGCCAGAATTTTACCAAATGCCTAAAAATGTATGGGTGCTTTTTGGTTGTTTGGTTTGGTTTCGGTTTAAGAAGGTATAACTTGAGTCTGAGATTTTTCTTTTTTCATTTACTGCAAAGGCACAAAAATTGTGAAGCCCCAGATAATGCGTTTTTTATCTTCTTGGCTAAATAAAAAAACCCTCAGATTTACAGTGCTGCTCTTTCACTACTTTTCTCTAACAGATAAGCATGATTGCAGCAAATAGATCTCTTGAAATAGTATCACTAGCATCTCTTTAAATATTTCTTGTTCTTTAGAGAAATGCAATACCAGTCCCATCCGGTTGAAGATCAACCTTGTCTGCTCTGGGGAACAGACAGTTCTTCTTGCCTGTCAATACTTTTCCAGTGGATAGTGTTTTTCTAATACTCCAACACTGCTTCTTAATGTTATGTGCTTTACTGCTAGTAAGCATTACTAAAAGTACTTGCTTGCTTTTGTCTGGCTACTGCAATGTATCTTGTGAGGGTTTTCCTAGTAATTTTTATAGTTTTGCATGCGTAAATAAATATTTTTCACTTCAAGTTTGAGTGAGGATCTTTTATTTCTCTAACCAATTTCATTCCAATCAGGTGTATCTCATCTCTAATGCTTTTAAATGTTTATCTGTGATTCAAATGCTATGGCCTTTACATGAGAAGGGTTAATGGGAACCTGGCATGTACACATCTATTTTCTGTTGGTTATTCATATCCAGTCAAGCATGAGAGAAGTGAAAAGCCATGCAGCTAGAGAATGACACTTAAACATTGGGGAAATAACACTTGAAAGAAAGAAGTTGTCAATTCCAAGAACAGTATTTATTAAGAAAAGAAAAATTATAAATCTTGCTTGCTTTGGCTGTTCAAAACATGCCAGCATATTATGTTCATAAAATATAGTACATTGGCATAGTCTGAATATATAAAACTTCTATTAAATAATTTTGGTTTTGCAGTTCTGGTACTCACAATGAAATAAAAGATCTGTTAAATGATCTGAAGAACTAAACACCACTTCTGTTGGGGAAAAAAAAAGAAAACAAAAACAAAAAATAAAACAAAACAAACAAAACATAAACCAAAAAACAGACCAAGAAAACCCCAAACAAAACAAGTGAGGCTTAAAAAGTGATCTTTTTGGCATAAACCAAAATGTCACTAGTTTGTAGCTATAGGCAGTAATCAGTCATTTGGCTTTTTCATAATTTTTTTGTCAAAACTGCTGTAAAAAACTTTCTTACTTAAAACTGGGTTATAAAATTTCTGTTATATAAAGGTCAGTTTAAGTACACAGAAAAAAATTCAGGAAGAAGCACTGGATTATAATTTTGTTTGCTCTTTGCAATTCCACTGGTGCTAATATATTAATAAATGTTTGAATGTCAGTATTAAAACAACATTAATGCTTTAAATGAAGTGGATTTGAGGCATTATGGATGCTGAACAATTGTCTTGAGCTTGCTTTGCTAAAATGTCTGAACAGATGGTTAATGAACAATGCATGCTACATGTGGTTTGACTAAAAAAATTTAGTCATATGTTTTCCAGTGTTTTAGTTTGTTGTTTTTGTGGGGTTTTTTTCTTGGTGGTTGAGTGAGGTTCTTCTGAAGTTGTAGGGAATACTAATAGCTGTGGATCGGAGAATTGCATGTAGAAAAACCCAAACATAACAACCAAATGTCAGACATGCCTAAATAAGAAAATTTTACACTTAAGTGTTTACCAGAACATAAAGAAGTTCAGTGGGATTTGAATGTGCACTGCGCTAAATACCTTTGAGGTTTGAGGCTTAAATAAGAGTTGCCTCATAACCTGAACTTGAAAAGTGTATCTTTTTTCCTGTGGAAACTATTTTAACCAGACTGCACACATTTTTCATCACAGCTGCAAATGTATGATGAAACATGTCTTATCATGCACCTCTAACTTTTATGAAGTGTTAGAACAAATCCCCAGCAGGTCTGAACCCTCAGTCTTCAGATGAAGTCTTCCAGAATTCTCTTTCTGGTATAGGAAGGTGAGCAGTTTCAATAATTAGAACACTGAAGAATTACCTTCTTGGGTTGTTTCTTGATTTGGATTTTTATGTGTGGGTTTTGGTATTTATTTTTTTTGTTTGTTTGTTTGTCTGTTTTGTGGGGAGGGGGCTGTGGATTATTTGTTTGGGGTTTTTGGTTGGTTGGTTGGTTTTTTTATTTTGTCTCATTTTCAAGAATGAAAATAATCTTTTGGTATGGTCAAGGTTGGGAGAGACTTGAATTATAATAAGAGATAATGCCAATGCAGTAAGCTATTAGCATCACAGGAGAAACAACTAGCTAGCAGTATTAATATTTGAAGCTCATTCTTCTTTAGGGTGCTTGCCAGAGAGAAACAATGAGGGTATACATTTAAATAAAGTTCACCAACCTGTAACTGCATTCTTTTTTTTTTTTTTTTTTCTTTTCCTGACTCAGGTTGATTTGGCCATCCTGTGGATGGTGGCAGTGATTCTCACTTCTGCTAAGACTGCTTTTCCTGCATCATTTTTTCCTTCTGAAACAGACTTTTTCTGATGCTTTTTCATCTTCTATTTTGTTATCTATCATTGACACTTCCTTTTTTCTTATCATAAACTTTTGCTGCTCCTCTTAGGGCTTGTTGCCACTTTTCTGCTGTGCTTAAATTTCTTTGTCATTTCTTTCTTCCTCTGGAGAGCTTGAATATCACCCCAGCAGTGATAGGAAATGCCTTTCAGCTTTCTGCTGTACAACTAACTTCAGTCTCCAATTTAATGAGGTGGTTCTTCCCCCTAGCTAGCCATTCATCACCTTGTCCTGAAGTGAGAGGTGATTTGTATATGGAATAGAGGAAGTCCATCTTTCTCTGCTGCAGCTTTTAGAACCTCTAGGAACATAAACTTCAAGAGGAGGGATTCTCTTCCAAAAACACATGTGGCAGTGGCATGTACTTATTACAAAAATATTCCCAAATCCCAAAACCTTCATAATGTTCAAGTCAGCCTGTAGAATTTCTATTTTGATTTCTCTCATGTCAGATGCACAGGGTGAATTTGAATTTTTTTCTGTTTCTTTCATTGTAAAGTGTCTGTGAGCAAAGATACTTGATGCACATGAGAACTAGGGTGCTGTGGAGCAGGGAATGCAGCACTGGTCAGGGATAGTAATCAATCATGAAGCTTTATCTTGAATATTCTTTAGACTAATTCTTCTGACTATCTGTCCTTTTCCTTCCTGCTGTGTGATTGATGTCTTTTTATCAGACTGTTCAAGAGCTTACTTGTTTAGATATAAAGAAGGAGCACATTAATGAAAGAATTTTGCATGTCAGGATGCTGGTGATAGCAAAAACTGAGAATGAAGCTTAACATTATTACTAGATTTAGAAACTGTCTGTTCTGAAGCTACTAATTTTTGTGATGTGCCACAATGGAGGGTAGGAGAGTAAACCAAACTAATTTTTATGTAAGTCGGAGGTAGGCAGAATATAAAACATTTAAGTAAATCAAAAGGTGTGTTTTGCACATCTTGCTAAAAAATTATAGTTTATCTGTATCACCCTCAAAGGATATTTAAACAGTATGAGCCTGAAGTATTATGTTCCTTGAAAAAGTCTTCTGGTAAGAAGTGCCAACAAAGTTTCAGCTGCAGAAATGCGGTTCTTTTTCTCCTCCCCAAAGATCACAAGGAAGCTATTTCTGTTTATCAATCTTGAAAGCTAATGCAGAAGTCTGTTCATTATGTATTTTACAATAAAATCCAAATAATGCCTCCCTGATGGGTGTTTCATAGCCAGTATAATGGAAAATTGACTGCATTAAATGGCAGAGCAGAGACCAATGTGCCAAATGTAATGATGAACTACCATTGTGTGTGGGAGAGACCCTTAGTCTGCTTAGATTTTGCAAAGATTGATTGGAATATAAAGATGTCTGTAAAAACAACAGAACAGGTCAGAGGTTTTAATCTTTCTTTGTCTCCTGTGCTCCATTTTTGTTTTGTTGGTTTTTTTTTTTTTTTTTTTTCCCTAGAGTTAATTCTGAATTGCTTCTACTAGTTTTTTTCCCCATTGTGGCCAAAAGTTGACATTTACAGATAATTTATAATCTTTGGGCTGCATACGCAACAGAAAATGTGTGGTGCTGGTTTTAAAAATAGTTGGATGTGTCGGTTCTAACACAGATGTTTCTGCCTACTGTGAGTCTTTTACTGTTTCTTTGGTTGGTGGAGATCATAAGGTCCAACTGATGCCAAGAGACACTAGTAGTGATAAGCTCTTCCTTTAGCACAGCTTGACTGGGAAGGTGTCCGTACCATACTATCAATTTCAAATTCTTATATTCACCACCCCAAAAAAGAAATTGAAAACGATTCTCTGAGGAGCAGTGAGTTTCCATAGAGCAGGATCTGTTACATAAATATATTATGCCAGGTATCAAAAGCTAAATTGATAGCCAGAAAAACAAATTCTGTTGCTACAAATTGAGCAGCCAGTGACTAAAAGCAGAACATGCTTGGACTTCAAATAAACCAGTCGTTAATTCTGTCAACGTTGCTAACATCTTTCACAAAAGAGCAATAAATGCTGATGAAATCTTTAAGATAAGACGTGTAATGAAACTGTGAGGGTAAATCAGGGTTCGATTGTGGAATTTTATTGTTGGTGGTGATCACTTGGATTTTTATGTTTTTGAGTCTAGGTGTCATCTCTCATTAATTGTCATCTTTAACATCCTAAGAGTCTTTCCTTAGTATGACAAGAAAGAGCTTCCAAACAGCTAATTTTTCCTGAAAGACTTATTCTGGCTGAAATTTCACTTGACTTCCACTTTTGTTACATTTTAAGGAACTGCTGGTTCATCTATACAGCTAGCTAACTGTGCAGTGCTTTTTCAATAAGAAGTATGATATATATAATACTTTCAATGACATAGTGCTAATATAAGTATATATATAATACTTTAAATAAGAAGTATTATTAGTTCATTACTGGTAAGTGCAATAAATACCTCAATGCTTTTTAGGTGAGTGTGTTGTATATTAAGATTTGCTTTTTCATTGCATCAGTAAACTTTTTTTGTTTATGATGATTTTTAATGACTTGCTGCATCCTTACTCCTTTTATTTCAGTGCATCTCTCTAAAAATCCTGTTGTCCTGGTATGGTAAACCCCTGAAAGACTATGAACTCTGGGCATTATGTCATGAATGTTTATGTACTCTGCAGACTTGTGGAGATTATCCAGGTATAGTCTTAATTATGTTAAAATATTTGCTTAGTTTTTCATGTTTACTGTATTGTTTTCTTTATTGTCGTAATTGTTAATATCTCAACTTTGATTTTTGTGTACAGAAAAATTAATAAGCAATGTTTCTAATTTCATTCTCTCAAATTGTGGGTTAGAGTTTTTTCTCAATTTGGAGTTATCTTCCTTATATAGAGGAATGTCTTCTCTTTATTCTTTTGATGGGGAAACAAATCATTGTGACTTCAAGCTGTGAAACAGATTTTGTGTTCAGACATTTCAGGGATGGAGAAACTGTACTGTGACTGTTAAGCACTTGGGACTTGTAAGTTGAAAGCAGGAAGAAATAAGTTTGCTGTATATGTAAATGTAAAACTTCCTCTCTTGCCTGGATTCCTTTGTGACAAATGCTTCCTGATGTATTTTTGATAATACAGGGCTTCATTAATTTAAAGCGCCCAGGGTCTTGACATGACATTACTCCTTCCACATTCCCTATACTTCAGTTTATAGGAGAATTACCAGAAGTCAACTTCAGAGAAAGCAATGGGGAACTGTCCTTTGGGACAATGGGAATGTGCTGTATGTAACTTGGGAGAAGACCATCCTAAATTTCCATAGGCATTCTGAATGTTGGTTTAGCTTGTGCTAATAATCAGTCTGTAGCTGTTCTGATAAACAGAACAGAAGTTCCCACTGCCACCCCTTGCCTTTTATTTTTCTCAATTTAAAAAGACTGGTATTGATGGTTTGGACAAGGATGAGCTTTAAGTCTGTAACTGAATATAAGCAATTGGATAGTAAGGCATAGAAAACTTACTGCATCCCTTTGGTTTTCAGCTTCAGCTGTCTTATCTTGTGTGATATAAAACTGTTAAAAAGGAAATTGGCCATAAATGGAGATTTCTGAGCACTTTAAACAATGTTAGCCTTAAAATTAAGCATTTATATACCTTGTAACACAAGGATTATTTCAGCCTTATAGCATGGTGCTAGTGTTTGTGGAGGTTTCAAATAACTTCACATAATGACTCAGATTCTAATTTAGTATGCCTAGCCAGCCTCTGTTACCATACTTACATGCGCCCAGAATATACAGGTCTTCAAAATGCAAAAGACTGAGTTGTGATCTGAACCTTATGTAGCCTATAAAAGTGAACATTATGATACAAACCACTAAATGGAAGACACCTTACATAAATTCCATATTTGACAAATAAAACTACCTCGAACCTATTTTTTTTCAGATTTAGAGTATTTGTGCTAGAGGATTCTCTGCCTGTTCTGAGAGTAATTGTGCACTGTGGAATGACTTGCAGTGGTGTCACTACTTCTGTGCCCCCACGTACACCCGTAAAGTGTTCTCACCATTCCTTTTGAATAATATTAACTAATTAAAGGTGAAGCTGATATCATATAAAAGGATATTTGTTAAAATATCTTTTGCCTTAACACTGGTAGAGAAAGATCGGTAGCTGATGAGTAATAGTTAAATATATAAAATGTGGAGCAAGTTGGATTATTTATGATTTGTTCACATAAACAGCCTTTTTCTACAAATCCTTCCTTGATTACACTTTTTTCATTATCCTAAGCAGAAATGAGCTGGGTAAGAAAATATATCCTTCCCCATGTATTTTTTTAATTCAGTCCTGCTACAAAAGTTGCAGGAGGATTTGTACCCTCCACTGAGACTTAACCTATTTCCTTTCCTCTTAGCAGAAGATGTAGCCTACATGTTGCTCATAGGCACTTTAATGAACCTAGGTGAGAATTCTCATGTTGCACTGTCATTTAGAATTGATTAGCATGAGCTGTTGCAGATTTGGGGCCAAAGGCATAACTCTTGAGAAGCAAAGATAGAAAGCATGAACTGTTCTCAGGGGAGCTGCCTCTACAAAAATGACTTGTAAATGTTTCAATTTGGAGAAGCTTTGCTTTTCAAAACACATACTTCAGGTCCAGCTTAAATATTATTGAGGGTAATAGGCAAGCAATACAAGGCAATGTATTTACATTAAGCTTTGTGGGCAATTTAGTGGCTTTAGATGTGTTGTATACAGATAACTACAAAAGCAAAAGAATTATTTCCTTTCTTTGTTATTTTAATTTTCTTAGATGTCTTCAATTTATTATTTAATAAAGGTGTTTTACTCTTAAGACTCTTCAATATATTGTTTAATAGTTAATAAACTTAATGGTTGACCTCTTAAGTTAATGAAAGAATCTATTCTACTACATTTATTAATATGAAAACAATGTTTTAGATGGTAGTCTACAAACTAGATGACATTACTACATAAGATGGCATTACTACACTGCTAGCCAGTTGGCTTATTATGTTGAAGCATGTTAAATTACAGTGTGCTTTGAAGACATCAAACAGGTAAATGTAGTCTTACCACAAGTTTTTCGTCACTGAAATTATATAACACAATTTCATGACCTTAATGTTAAGTTCTTGAGGACCTCAGATAATTTAGTATGGTTTTAGAAGTCAGTTATTTCTTTTCTAACTGTGGAAAATTTCAGGGCCTTGAAAATACCAATCTATGTAACACTTCTTCAGTGTGTGCAATTATAACTGTTTGTGCAAAACTGGACTCCACATTCTATCCCACCTTGAGGTGCTCTTCATCTGCTCACATATGTCTTAACTGTCTCCAGATAATGACCCTGCATTTGGTGGGGTTGGAGAAAGGAAGAAAAGAGAGATTAAAAGCATAAGATAAATGGACTGTCTTTATTGGTACCTTGTGAGAATACTAGCGTACATGTAGCTGTTGTATTTCTTTTTCTGTTTTGTTCCTTTCTTGGCCTTCCTTTTCAATGCTGGCTATAAAGAGAATAAACTTCTGGTGTTCTAAGGCCTTTTATTTACTGTGATCCCATTCTTACTTTCTTTTCTGTTCTGCAGGAATTGCTTTGGGTGATAATACATCTGTTGTCTTTATTGGGTGGTGTCTGTTCTAGCATTAGTGTTATTTAAAGCATCATTTATCATAGGGTGATTGCTGACACCACAAATTATTTTTTAAATTATTTATTTGTATTATTGTCAAATAGTTACAAGACAGATATTTATTATGCTTTGCCCATTTGTGGCTTGTTTTGCAGTGGTGTTATGTTTGGACTCCGTGCTGATTGACTGCCATGGAAGTATCCTCTTTTCTGCTCCAAAAGCTGACGGTAAACTAATAGATTGTGTGCTCTGCTTTTATTTCTTTTGGGGCTGAGTGAAGAAGAAAGCAAACATCTTACTTTTTTTTTCTTGTTTCTTTTCTCATTTAGAATCATGTGATATATTTTACTTAGCTCCTGAAATTGAAGAAGAGTATGTGGATACTGAGAAGGTAATGTTGTAGGTTATGTACGTTGCTATGCATTGCATTTTATCAAAGGACAGTTGCATCCTTCTGCTGCTTGAGGAAGACAGCTAAACTCTTCTACAATTCTGATAATATTTCTAATTTCCCCTTGTATTTCTTAGTTATCTGTGGGGTTTTGTATACTGATCTGCCATAAAATTAGTTGCTTCTGAAAAATAATTATGCATTCCAAAACTGTTGGAGTAACTGCCAAAAATCTATTAATCTGCAGTTTTCCATAAGACTTAATAATTTCTAGTTAGCAATAAGACAGACTTTGAAGTCACATTTTCACCTTCTGGAGGTCACACTAAGATTGGCATTTTACACTGTCTAGGCTAAAGCCCAAACATTTAGCTTACTTAGAAGACTGGGTAAAATAGCACTATCAGCATTTTTTTACTATGGGTACACTATGAATTATTGTCTTTCACAAATACAATTTTCCTAGAGCTTTTTGCTATAGATATAAGCCATAAGGACCTCTTGGAGCAGGGATAATAAATATGCTAATAGCAGGTGGGTATGTGTCTGCAGTGGAACTGCATCTGAATAGCAAACTGCACTACAGTGATCTTAGCAGTCAGGAAAAATAATGCATGGTACCCTTCTATAATGTAACAAGAAAAAATGTTACCTAATAAGTATCTTGTGCCCATGAGTTCTTTAAAATAGGACAATGTAGTCATGAATTAGAAAAAAAACCTTGTAAAAAATCTACTAAAGACAGAGTTTGACTTTCTGTAAAATTATCTGTAGCTAGAAAATGTTTATATATCTTAAAATTGCTTTTTCTTCTTAAACTGCTATGATCCAACATGCAGGTTTTTCAAAGGCTTCAGAAGCTTAAGCTAACCCTGAAATCTAATACAGCAGTTTTACCACACAGTAGGAATAACTCTAAAGTCTTTATGAGTTATTCATTCTTTTTTTTTTTTAGAAAAGTAATCTCTTTGACTTGTTTATCTACAACATTATATATAGAATAAGCTGACCTGGTTTTTCCTAAATAAATAAATGTAGGTTAACATTGTGGTTCAATTGATCTCTTGGAATTCTGAGCTTAAGGGGAAGAATTTTTTTTTTGCTTGGTGGAGCTACTTTCTCCTACTTCAGGTGGGTTTGTATCTACTAGTAGCTTTTGTTCAACAGTTGAACTGGTTCTCAGGTTATTTTCATTATAGTGAACTTCCTTGTTATGTTGTATTCATTGCTGTTGACTTTGGTCAAAAAAGTGCTAGAAAACATTGTTATGTGGGACCACATTATTCAGTACTGTGCTTAGCTTTCTGTCATTTTTAATCTTTCAGAGGCAATGTGAAAAGAAGCATGGTGCTTTAACTTTGTCAAAATTGCATTTGTAGTACATGCTAATATATGTAAACTAAGCTTTAGTAGGCCAAATCTGGCTCTCTTTGAAAATTGTAATTCTTATAGAATCACAGAATAGTTAGGGTTGGAAAGGACCTTAAGATCAAGTTCCAACCCTCCTGCTGTGTCCTTAGAGAATGTGTGTTTTTTTTGGTGTGAGAGTTTGCCTCCAGTTATTTTTGTTGTGGGTGATAACGTAATTCTATAGCACTTCCTGTGGCCTCTCTTTAGGAAAGATATGTGCTGTAGTAAGCCTTCATTCAAATGCTGATGAGGAAATATTTTAAATTTCTCCAAACACCCTCGTTATTCTTGAGAAGAAATTTCTCTTTTTCTTGCTCAGGGGTTCCAGACCTTTTATTGTATCTGTTGACGACATCATGTTTCAGAGGCCAGTTGAGGTTGGATCCTTATTACTGCTTTCTGGACAGGTAGGAGTCAATTTCTTTTTTAAAAGAGAAAAACTTACCTTTGCTGTAGTCACTGTTAATCACTGATGATGAACAGTGCATTATGAGAGTGTGTGACTTCGATTATTAGTGTAATGAATTTTGTTACAGCGTGTCAATACCAGTAATAAATTAGGAACTGCAAATCTTGTCTTAACTGTGCAGGTCTGTTACACAGAAAAAAGCTACATCCAGGTTCGAGTACACACTGAGGTTTATGATGCAGACACCAGGGATCACCACACAACCAATATCTTCCATTTTACATTCATATCAGAAAATGAGGTCCCACGTGTTGTCCCCAAAACATATGGAGGCAAGTATGCAATTAATGCTTTGTCATCATAACTCTAGAAAAGATGACTTTCTGTAGGAACACTGGTCATTCTAATAACTGAACTAACGGCATTTGAATAATTTAACAGGGTTTCATAGCAAACCAAGTTTATTTTATGCTTTCATGACAGTGTGGCTTGCTTCTTAATTTTACTAATTATGTAGCTGCCCAGTACTGACACTAAGTTATTAATGTGGTTCTCTTTTCTCCACCTTATTTCAGAGTCCATGTTATATTTAGATGGGAAGCGACACTTTGCTGCTGTAATGAAAGAAATCTGACAGGCACTGGATCAGCAGAATAGCAGCATGCTGTCTTGGAAAGAGTTGTCACCTGAGATGGCTAACAGACAGGTGCTTGCAGTACCCCCCAAAAATGAAACCAAATCCACTGCAAACCAAAACCCACAAACATAAACCCCACAATAGAAAACACCTTTTAAGTGCTATTTATGTATTTGCATATATTTGTTTTTTTTATTCTTTGCTACTAGAATTTGTTGAAATCTACTTTTACATGCTAATGCTACGAAAAAAGGCTGAAAAAAATACAGTACTAAGCTTCAGGTAGCTTCTTTTTGTCTGCTTTGAGTAACTGCATTATGACTTCTGTCTTGTCGCCATCTGCCTTCTTTCTCTTAGTAGTTCTCTTTTGTGCTTCCCTGATAAGGGATAGAAGTTCTATCAGAAAAAGGTGTGCAATAAGTAGATACACAGAGATAAAGCCATTTGACCTACATTCTTGTGTAAATTAGGTTTATTTTTTTGCATTGGGCAGGAAGCATAAGCTCAGAAGTTCCTAGTGTATGCACAGTGTAAAGCAGGTGCTTTCCATCAGCTGGGATTTTACGCTGTACAGCTCCTGTTTTGGATGGTTTCATGGTTCCTTTGGGAGAAAACTGGATTTTGTGATGGAATGAGGAGACCATATGGCCTCTTTGGCATTCTGTCTGTGTACAGCTAGTCCTTGCCGGCCTCTTCTAACTTTTTTTTTGTTCTATATAACTGTAAGTTCCTTAATGAATTATTTCTCATGGTCTGTAGAGATGTACTTGGTGAGGTTGGATGGGACTGGGAAGCAGCATTGTGGGGTAGAATGTTTTGGTTTGTTAGGGATTGGGAGCAGAAAAAGTAAAATGCTGCTGGAATAGCAATGATTATGTTTAATGCTGTCATTAGGGGTCTGGCAAATCTGTGTTGAGCAGCTCCCAAGTCAGCTGCTGAATAGAGAGAGGATTTTTATCCTACTGAGGATGCAGCTAGAGGATAGCCCCTTGGCTGGATTATTTGTCTGTTTCCTTTGTAGACTGTAATGAAATATGAGTATTGCACAGTTTTAAAAATTGTCAAGTTTATCTGTGAAGGACAGAGTAATTCTCCATCACAGAAGGGACACCGTGGGGACATAACTACGGTATCTAAGTAATAGGGAGAAAGTACTTTGCACCAAAGTGTTTCTAATGTGGTGGAGAAAGTTTAAATAATCTCCAGTATCTGGCAGATAAAGCCCAATGTCCTGAAATTAGGAAGGTGAGTAGACGGGAGGCATCAACTTTTAGCGGTGAGGATGATTAGTCACAAGCATAAAACCTCTGATACCTTCTACTCAAGACTGGCATAATATCTAATCAGGACACCCAAAAAGGAGTAGTTAGGCTCAATGAGAGGTTAAATGAGTGAAATATGACATCTTACAATACACAAGAACAGACTCTGGCTTCCCTGCTAGGTTTAAAATCTTTTGAAATCAGGAAACAGTATGTAGAAGTTACGTGAATCATCACAGATGCACAAAACTGGTAGATTAAAATAAAGCAACATGTTGAAATTTCTTTTAGTTAGAAAGTGTGAGAAATTCACAGTTAAGATGAGCTTCCTTTGGAGCTAGGATAGCATGAAGGTCATGGCTCCTAACAGCTGATTGGTACTCACATGAGGAGGGTGAGTGTCGAAACAACCAGTGTCTTGTTCATCAGCCTTTCCTAAGATTTGGCTGCCTTCAAAAGTTAGTTGTCTTTTCAGGGGAGGCACAGGGCATTGCTGGATCTGTATCAGATGGATGCATTGAAGTGATAGCAAGCTCTTGATTCCTTTCATGGAGTTTCTCTTTTCAGACACACTCCAGCGCTGATCCAGTTGTATGCTGTTACAGTCTTTTTATTACAGTTATAACACTGTGGATACATATTGCATTTTCTAGTTTTCTCCTTTTTAAAAGACTCTTGAAGATGAATATGCTTAACGACCACACATATAAAGAACTGAAACACTGAACTGAAACTCTGGAAGGCATAAAGTGGAGGGATCTATGTCAGAGCTGTGTATTATTTATGACTATCTGCAGGATTACATCAACCCAGTGGTCCTACCTGGGTCACTTTTGTATAACGCTTGTAAGTTAAGGAGTACCAGGTTCTTCCTCTAATGCCTCTTCAGCTGTATATATCATAATTTGTCCATTCAGCTTTGGGAAGGGATGAAAGAGGCAAAATATACCTAGTAGAATAGGGACCAAGAGTAGGAAGAAAACGAGTACCCCAGATGAAGATGCTTAGAAAAATGAGTGTGTTTTCAAAGTTCATAATAATTTAAACGCGTACCACTATCACAGTAGATAAAGAAATGTATGTACAGTCACACAGAATGTGTGTATGTATGTATATAGGCATATGTAAAAGGTAGAAAAACATATACAGGAGTAAACAGAAAGACAAAGAGTATGTGCTCACGTATTTTTTACTCCAAGAAGGTAACTCAAGTTTTTATCCTCTCTGATAAGAGGCTAAATGTGTCTTTGTTGAAGGGTGTTATTTATGCATGTCGATCTGTACCTCTGTGTGCGAGAGAAAATTGTTCTTGGATCTCACATTCAGAATTAAAATGTTTAACATAATGGTGAGCTTATGTTGCAACTTAATGGCCACCCCATCACTGCTGTCAGTGACTAGCCATTAACATACAAGCCTAAAGGTATTGGTAGAAAGTCGTCTTACTTGTAGTGAACCTTTCTATGTAATTGGCTGTGGCTCTGCAGTGGAAAGTAAATGTTTTTGTGCCCGTCACATCTTGGAATACAGCAAGGAGGAGAAGGAAGTGTGTGCTAGCTGGATTGCCTCCCCATACTTTCTCACTTAGTGGTGATACAAAAGAAGATTTCTGTCGGACTGGCTGAGTGCAGTGCCTGAAAAAGCACTTTGTTTCAAATGGTTTTATTGTTTCTATGCTTAAAAAAAAAATAAAATTACTTTCTCAGAATTACTGTAACAGTTTCTGGTAGCCCTTCTTCAAATGCGCACAGATCCTTCGCAGCCACTTCGCAGTGCGCAGTGTTCTGGGAAGAAGCTTGCTGGAGCTGGTGCAGTATGGGCCACTGAGCAAAGTTTTCAGTTCGGAAACCTCCTCCAAACTTTACTGCGTGTTTAATTGGTTGTACTGCACATTCAGTCCAGCCTTTGCCTGGTGGCACAGTAATGACTCCTCTAAATGCAGTTTTACCTAGCTGTGGGAGAGATTCTGTCTTCATGTGCTAGGCACTAGCTCACAGGAATATAAAGGCAAATATTCAGTTTTCATGAAAGAGAAACCAGAGACTCCTTTTGTGGAAGCTGTAGTTGGATGATGATACCTGCATAGAAAATGCACTGGAGCACTTGGCAAGAATTAGTGGTGTGTGTGGAAGAGGAGTGGGTCTTGCAGTGCTACAGCGCAGTAGCTTTTGTAGGTAACAGTAAGCAAAATCCTTAGGTTGCCAGTTGTTCTGCACCTCTGGAAATACTAATGATCCCAAACCTACAGACTTCAGGGTTCTTTCTCCCCCTTATTTCCAATGTTACTCTTTCATTCAGGGATCTCTTCTTCACTTCTTTTGCTTCCTTCATTTTCCTGGAGCCAGCGTGTAACTAAGGATCTGCCTTTGTTTCCACCCTGTTTTGCTGGTGAACTCTCACCTTTCCACCCTCAAATGTTTTTTCCCCACTCTTTATTTTCTCTCCTAAACTTCTCCATAAGCATATCCAAATTTCTGTAAAATCCTATTCTCTTTTTACATATACATAATCTTTCATTTCAAGTATGTCACGTGGTAACTCAGGTCTTTGCTTAAGGACTATTTCTCTAACACTTTTCATCCCCATTAAAATGATTTTTCTTAAAAAAACCCATTTCCTTCACCCATTAGCTAATCATTCATTTGCCACATGTTTAGAGGGCTGAGGCCTTCAAATTTGACATGGCTACACTGCTGTGGATCTAACTCCAATGTTCAAGGTGTGCAGATCTCCGTGGTTTTCTTCAGTCACTAAGTGTTCTCAGTCCTGTTTCATTTTCTCAGCTCAGGGCAAAAGCACCATTTCTAGGGCAGGCACGAGTGTTAGGTTTGTTTTGTGCCTTGGGCTGCTTATAAATAGCCATGTAACAGCCTGGCCTGTGTTTGTCAGGCTGCGTTGCTTGGAGTTATTTGAACATTCTCTGTGTTGATGGTTTTCAGGATTGGTAAAAGCTGTAAACAAAATCATGAGTAAAATTCAAGCAGCTGATTTACAGCTCGGTAACATGACAAACTGGCTTTCTACATGCTCCCCTCTTGAGATCATAGGGGCTTGGTAGCACAGTACCAGCCTTGGGTGTTTGTTGCTGGTCCTGCTGTGCTTACCCTTTATACAAGACAGGAACTCCTCTCCCCTTGCAGGGATGGGTGGGGAGGCTGGGGCTCAGTGGAGTTCTGCTTACCCTGGACCTCAGGTTAGATTCCTGTTAAACAACAAGACCTTCAGTAGTGTACTGCAGTTACATATTAGTCGAACTCAGGAAAGTAACAAAATTAATGAAATTTTATTGGCAAAAATCAAACGGAATGTGACCTATGTAATTCAACAGGAGCGAGCCTCAGTTTAGTTTATCAAAATACTTCAGTTTTCCAGCTGGATCTGGAATTATCTGTGTGAGAAGGAAAATGAAAATGTTAGTCAAAAACCAAAACCATGCAAACACAACAAACCATAAAACCAGAACAGCATCATAGTTCATAACATGATGCTAAGGCCAATCCACAAGCAACACTGGAGAGTAATTTATCAGCTGACTTGATACTAGATTACTCTTCTGAAGATACTTGAAAGCAGAAAGATTTAACTGATTGGGGGAAGAGAGAGTGCAACCTACCAAAGGAAGAATTCTGGCAGTTGGGAGCACATACATATATGTTCCTTGCCCCCAAAGCAAGATTTTAATCAATTAATGTCTCTAATCAAGAGTCTTAGGATTTACTTACAGTTCTTCCTTTGGCCACCACACTCTCATGGCTTCCTCTGGTTTGATCTAATTAAATCAAACACATTTAGAAGGCATGGCTACATCTTTGAGACAGGCTTTTTGAACTGCTTTGCTACTTACATTATCTGCATCTTTTGCACAGAGGAGAAAGAGAATGCTTATGTATTGCTCTAGATTTTTAAACTGATAGTACGAAAGCTGTTAATCTCAGCATTCTAAGACTGTTTTTTAATAAGTATGTTAACGTCATATTATTTAGGTGATCCATGGTTATGGAGGGCAGAACTTCCCAGTGCCAAAATATGTTTGTTAGGCCAGCCAGCCCTCTTTCATTTTATAGTCTTAATATCCATCTTCTCTCACTATGGTCCTCTGCTAGCTTGAAAGAGGTGATTCCTAGCCTCTAGTCGTCCCGGGAAGTCCTCCAGCAAAGAAACATGGTTTTTTAACATTCCAATGTTTTTACTATCAATTACAACGCTCGCTACTCTGCGTAGAGGCTACTGGGACCTGCTTTCGGTTGAGATAGCTCTTAAACAACAACTCTCTGTCGTCACCAGATGGCTCAGAAGAAAGCCACATGCTCAAATAAATGACAGTGAGCTCATCTGAACTAGGCAGCTCAGCCCTCTAGTGAAAGTTTCATTATTCTGCTGAGGCTTGATGAAAGCTAGAGAACACAAACACGTTAAATGGGTGTTTATCTGAACCCTTGCTCTTCTTGTTGTGTTACATGTAGGCAAACAGTAGCAAAGGAGGAAGAGCTGTTGTGCAGCAAAGCAGTGCTCTCTGCTGGAGCTCTAATGGCATGCTGGCTCTGTGAGATACTACAGCAGCCTGGGAACGCGTGTCTTGCTTTTTTTGGGTGGCGCCTAGTATCCACAGTAAGACTTGACAGAACCAAGAACTGATACGGACAAAACCTGAGAAGACAGGACAGACTCAAGGCTTTCCAACTTCTTCCATCAGGTGCTAACAGGGAACAAGCTCTTGAGCACAAACTCATTGCTGCTTAAGAAAGTTTCATTCACATGGGGAATTTGAAACAACTGGAATAAGTCCAGTGTGAGAGTAGTAATGATTCCACACTAGACATAACTGAGCTCCTAATGAAATCTGTAGTAATCCGAAAGCTGTAACTGTAATAATGTGAGTTTACTCATACCATCTAACTGAAAGTTGCAAAGATTTTGGATTTAGCTTTAGTGGAAATAATAACTGAGTGTTTTTTAGTAGTAGATGCATTTAAATATAAGCAGTCACTTACAGTTTCACTGCCAGGTTTCCAACCTGCAGGGCAAACTGAAAAGAAAAAAAGGACAAAGTTAGTAAAAGTATATTTACACACACTTTTGTGCACTTAATATTCTCTTCTGAACTTGAAGTAAAAGAGCATGCAAGCATCATATGTAGATATATGTAACTAATAAATATGCATTTTTCTTTATACATAGGGTGG